>OMLB01034931.1:0-11873 GCA_900302555.1 Myripristis jacobus | reverse complement strand
AAGGACACTATTTTTTTTTTTTTTTTTTTTTTTTTCCCTTTTTAAGAGAAGTCAGAGAGTAGAGACGCTCCACATGTGCACATTGTGGATTTTGACACTGGCACTCACAGGAGTAATTTCACATTCTTAAGCCATATCATTTAATTTGTTGTTTCTTGATCGGTGGATCGTGACACAAACACTGCCAGTGTTAGGAGTTCAGTTTTAGGCACTCACGTCACTTTGGATGAAGGAATCCACCAAATGCTGTCAGCTGATTTATTTGTGCTAGTGGTGTAACACTGGACAGTTAATGCACAAAATGTTAGGGATATCTTCCTGAAACTGCAGCCCCTTTTGCAAAACCCACACCTGAACTGTCTCAAAGCTTAAAAATACCCCTCAACCTCATCTGCTTCTGCTTTGTGACTGCAGATTTAAACAGAAAATTAAGTGGTGTGTGTGGCTTTCACTTAGATCTCATCTGGATACTGTAGCTCTAAAGTGTCCCTCACATTTTGCACAATTAGTGCACAGTGCAGTGAATGAGTCCATAGTCTGTGTCCTGCCAAATGATTGAAATTCATTGTGCATGCTGTGGTTTCAGTAATAAATCCCTTTCCAGTCTAAAAACCCACCTAACTAGTCTTTGGGAGGCCTATCGACCCCATTTGTTAGTTATCCTTTTCCAGATGGGGCCGAGGGAAAACAAACAGCAACAATATTGATCTGCTTTGCACTTCTCCAATTTTGTTTCTTACTCCTTGAGATTGATTTGGTCTGGTAATTGATTTAGACTTAAAGTGGAAAGTTTGGGCAGACTATTGATTTTGGGCGCATGCATATTGAACGCAAATCTCCCTATGGTGGCCTTTAGAAACATGAGAAACAAGTACATTGTACTTTGCCAGTCACTTCCTTAATGAGCAACACAAAATCGCTTGTTTCTTACATTGATCTTAAACATTTATTTCATTTTTTTTTCATATCTGGAAAAGAGACACTGAAGGTAAACATTGTTTTTTTTCTTCCAAAGTCGTTGCACAATGAAACATTAAAAATATTTTTGACTTCTTAAGTTATCTTTTTGTTTTACAAAATGTACATTTCACATTCACAAAGAAAGAGGCTGAGGATAGGAGTAGAATAGGTCTGCAATGGTCACTTACAATGGCTTCCCAGTGGGTTTTGAAAATCCCCTTCACTGTGCTGCACACAGAGAAGCCCTCTCAGCTCTCTGTGCTGCGGGAGGCCCGGACCTCCACCAGAGCCAGCTGTTCCCCCTGCCCTGTAACTGGATTTGGAAAGACATCTGGGTAGAAAAACAACAGCGATGGCTAATTCACAATACAGCGTTTTGATTAAGGGAAGCCGACTGCTCCGGCCAAAGGGACATGACAAAATAGTCCAAAACCTTCCAAAATGCACCATTTCACTCCAATGTACAAATGTAGTGGAACAAATGTGCCACCCTGAAGGCTCCACCGCCTTCGGATTTTTTTTTTTTTTTTTAACAGCTTCTCTAGTTTCACTACACAACAGTTGAACCTGAGTTGATGGCCACGTGCAAGAGTTGGGTGGCACAGTAGGATGAGAAAAATAAATAACATTTTCATTCTTTCACATTCATCTTAAGAGAAAAAGGCTTGATGTCGCTGACTAGATACTTGTACCAAAGGTAGAAGGATGAACATTCAACACACATATTAAGGCCCCGTTTGCACACCGTCTTAATATGCTCGCTGATCTAAACATTCACTCTCCGTGCCTGATGAATTCTGGGTGAGTCGTTCTGCCGAACATGAACATGCTAAGACAAAGTGTGCATGGCGCCAAAAGAGTTTCAACTCAAAAAAAGTCCCATTTCACAAATGTCACATTCCCACTCTACACGACTGAGATCACTGACTTTGAAATCCCCAAAATTAATAATAAAAAAACAACAAAAAGACATTTTAGTAACGCATTGTACAAAACAGAACAAAAAAGTGTCTGGACACTAGTACTAAATAGCTTATTTGATAAAGAAGAAATGCAACTCATGCAAAGCAACAGATACAGTAGCACAGAAGAATCAGTGACATGGAACACATCATCAAAAATGTAGCATATGTTTAAGTATAAATAGCACACCATTATGTTATCTTTTTAAATTAAAAAGCTCTTCTATTATGGAATGTATGTTGAAAAGAAGTGCTTGAAAGATACATGAAATCCAGGTAAAAAAAAAAAAGAAAAAAAATCCTTCAGTGCCTCCCGGCCAGGATGATGAATATGCAGGAGAGCGGCACACACTGACTGACAGCGATGACTTTCCTCATCCCGGAACTGCAGTTTCCAAATGTTTGGATACAGCCAGAAATAACTGTCTAGCTAAAATGCCACCATCACACCTTACTTCTCTGCTGAGCTTCGGTTCAGTCGGACCTCAGAGTATAAATTACAGGTATGCCAACCCGCTATACCTTCATTTAGGCGAGAGAAGAAAAAAAAATCATTACTTTTACTTCATTCAATCAATTGCTCTAAAATATTGAGGGCGAGCAAGGTGTTATTTTGTCAGCCGAGGATGCAACCTATCTTAAAACATATCATTTGTGTTGATTCTATACCATCCATCGTTTTGATAGGTGTCTCTCTCTCTCTCTTTTTTTCAAACGGTGGTTCTGTCAGCTTGGAATCAAACTCTTTGAAATGACGAGCGTTTTATTGATCTGCTGCAAATGTGCGCAGGTCTCCTCTCTTCCCCAGATGACTTCTCATCTCCTGCACCTCAACCAAATTTAGCTGGCGGAGCAGCGGATTCTGTACGAATACAGAAAAGGGCCGGGGGCGACGGTGGTGTACATGTAGGGACGGGGTATAATAAACACGTGCACGTCACATTTGGAGGCCCTGACGCCGTTATCAGATCAACCGAATTATTCACTGTCACTTTTTGTTCTGCAGTCTATGAATAAATCCGACAAGGCCTGCAGATCTCCAAGGCCTCCTGGCGGATTTTAAATTTAAGTGTCTAATTAAAATTAAAGGTATTTTTGTCATGAGTCGAGTGTAGTGGACAAAATTGTCTTAAAAAGGGCAAATATTCCTGCAACTGTTGCTCCACGTTCACTGATATGTTTGTTTTCTACTTGGTACTGTGTAATTTTGCAGGCATCAGTGCTATAAATATCAATTACAGGTATTATCTTCACTTTGTGCTTATCAGAATGCTACACAGAAGATAGAAGCTTGGTCTCGCTGGAAAATCGGCTTTTTTAAGTGTTGGTCATCCAGATAAAGGCGAAAAACATGTTCAAATTCAAAATGTCCCGGTGTATCCTTCAGTTTCTAGATCCAGGCAGTAGCAGGGAGATCAGAGCAGGCACAACCTGCTCGCCCTGTACAGTGGCCAACAACTCAACTGTAGTCTGTCAGCAGGGGGTTTTGCCTCAACACACAGGAAGGCAGAAACAGGAAAGGACATGCCAGAGTGAATAATAATGAAAAAACGGAGAGGGTAGCTTCAGGATCCCTGCACTTTTTTTTTTCTTCTTACATTTAAATACAAATTTAATAAGACTTGAGGATTCTGACAGATGGCCGCTGTTTAGGTGTGATTTGCGCTGATAGTATCCGGGCAATGCGTCTGTCAAACAGGGCATGAAATTGCTCTTCACGATAACAAATATCACTACATAACATGACAGTCAGGTCTGCTGCTATGCAAAATGTGCAGTCATTTTGATCCAGAATGAAGAGATACCAGCACTCCATATTTTTCAAATCTGTGCAGCATCCTGTGTTCATTTGTTTTACAAAGGCGGTGTGAGCAGCACACACATTTATTTTTGTCGCCTCCAGATTGTATCTTGCTTTTAACCCTACCTTAAAGGAATCCTTTATAGGAATGTTTTGGGCAAAATAGCCTTTTTCCAACTTACCAAGACTGACACAAGATGTTTGATACCATTTTCATCTCTATTTCCAATGGTTTGGCTCTTAAAGGTAGCATTTTGCGTTAGCTTAGCATAAAGACTTGAAGTCTATAGGAGTCATTAGCCTAGCTCTGTTAAAGTGAAAAAATAAACCTTACAGCAACTCTGAATCTTCTTATTTACACAGGATTCATGTGGATTTGAAATACACATATTGGAATTTAAAAAAGGAGAGTTGTTTGAAGGTGTGGGTACTCCTCCTAAAACAAGACTTATTTTTTAAAAAAGTCCTAAGATGTGTATTTCAAATACACATGACAAACTGTGAAAATAAGTCAGCTTCAGAGTTGCTGTAAGGTTTATTTTTTCACTTTACCAGAGCCAGGCTAACGTCTGCCTTTGACTTCCAGTCCCGAGGCTTACCTCAGCCAAGTCCTTCAACACGACCCAGACATCTACAGTGCGTGCGAACCCGGACCAGAGCCTGGCTCAAACTGACTCAAATGGCTGAGCGCTGGTTTGGGTCTGCCAAATGGGTGCGGCTTGGGAATAATTTAAGTGACACTCTCATGGTGACAAGCGCGGTCCATCAATCTGGCAGAGAGGGACATGACCGGACAGGGTTTCAAGTCATATTTTGCGTCTGGCTACAAGCATATTTGAAACTCTATGTTCACTTAGTTGATAATAAGTCATGTCACTTAGCTCTCAAATTTAATGTCTGGGTGTATCCAGTTGTGTCAGAGAGGGAACCTAATAATTACCGGGGGGATAGAAACATCTTAAATGTGTATGTGTGGTTTCTGCAGCACATGTACAAACAAATATCACTAATTCTTCATAGATATATTACAGAGAGACAACTTCAGTCCATACAAAAACAGAAACAGTACTGTAAACTATTGCACCGTTGCTCATATTCCCAGGCCCACATCTCACTGCATGCAGTGACACGCAGTAAATCAGTACGTCCAAACACAAAACATCACATTCCATCACATCATCACATGCCTCCAACTTTCTGAAGACAAATGTGACCTGGATCAAGTCCCTCATGCCTCCCATCTAAACAGACACACGGGCTACATGTAACAGCAAAAGAAAACAGTCCGGCTGAATGTGAGCTTCCAGTCTTTTTCTAGGGTGCTTTGATTGTATTATCCACATGATTGTATTTCAGGATGAGTTTTAGTAGTTAATCCCGACTGCAGAGAGAACCCCCGCCACCCCTTGAAAAAAAGCACATATCATGGCTTCTTCTGGAGTGACCTGGCTCACTGTGCATCAAACAGCTTTAAGTGCCAGTACCTTGCAAATAACGTCTACCAAACGAGTCATTTAATCTAGTGTTGAGTCTTAAAATATACATTTTCACTTTCTTTAAATTGTAAATCTTAAGATGATCTTGAAACGGATTTCTCGAAAATCTGAAATTCCCCTTGTTTCCACAGAAACGTGTATATACAAAATAAATACATGAATAAATGGGAGACACTTCCATGCGATTACATGTCCACTTTGGTACCCTCTGTCACCGACTGACAAAACACTTCATTCGACCTAAAGCCAGTTCATTAAAGCTTTTCCATTTGCTGCTCTGAACAGCCAGTGCTACACAGGTTCAACCTGCAAAAAGAAGTGATGTGGTTTACTTTTCTACTTATTAACACCCAAATAATGACTTTTTATCACCAAAAAGGTCCAAGATTAGCAGATGATGATTTGCATACTAATGATGATGACGACTCAACATTAGACTAAATTGTTTGTCAACTGGGCATTTTGGCATGTTAATTGGCTGATCAAGTTTTGATTGATCAACGCAGTCAAACATGATATTGAGGACTTCACTGATGCCCAACCTGCAGCCATGCTGTTGTTGCACTGCAAAAAAAAAAAAATAAGCACTGCTACCCTGCCATGCTCCTCTAAGGTGCTTGATAATGTCAAGTCCTCTCTTTTCTTCTGCGTCCACATTCTTATCTGTGCACTTGCTTACTTGAAAATGAAATGAAAAGAAATCGCACATTAGGTACACCTAAAAATACACCCACAACCACCGTGAGTGTCTTCCCTTTCATGTGTGAAAGAGAGTGTCAACCTCTCCAGGCTCTTAACAACTGAAAGCTTCTGAAATGACAAGGTGACGCTCACACGTGCACGACGGGAGGAGAGATGGAGAGCTGAGCCACACTTCCTCGCCGCTGCACGCTGGATCGGTCTGTGATCTGCCTGTGAGCCGGGAAGCAAGTCCTGCAGCAAGTGAATCCTTCGCAGCCACACTGTGGCGAAACAGAAAATGCAGCTGACCTGTCAGCTCGGTCCATGGTGATGAGATGGAGGAGGTATTTTTTTTTTTTATAAACAATTGATTGACTATACAGTATGAAGGGAAAGGGGGGAGACTGACAGACAGGTCAAGGAGGGGCTGAATATTGTACAGCGTAGCAAGAGAGGAGCAATCAGAGGGGAGGCAGAGACAGGAAGGGGTCTCTTCTTTGAAAGTAATATTTAACTTTGGAAGAGCATTTGCCCTTTTCAGTATGCACATGAAGTTCAGGGGCAGTCAACCTCCAACCTTACTCATCCATTAGAGCTGCCATTACTACCCTCATTCAAGATTCTTGCCTCCAGCTCTTGATCTTGACAGCTGGAAATGGGCAAGGTGTGCTTAAATTTTCCTGATCATTAAAATGTGTCGGAGGTAAAATTTTTTTTAGATAAAAGTTTAAAGAAGAAAGCACCCAAATCGTGCTGGCTGTAGTTCCCCTGAGCAGCCAATTTTGGGGGTTGACCACTCCTGATCCTCGATGAAGGCGCCACGCACCGTTAAATCTAAATGTTCAGCCAAAGGTAAATGTAACTTTCGTCTAACGAAGCCGAGAATGTGCAAATAGCACTGAGGAGAATGAAAGCAGATCTTGAGATCAGAAGTGATCTGGTCAGTCCTGCTGGTTTCAGGTCCGTTGCGCCCCTGTCAGGTTCCTAGGGCTGACGGTTACCGTACATCAGCGGTATGATGAAGACCGAGATGTCGTCCCCGGAGCCCAGCCGCTCATTGGTGATCCTCCAGCCCCGGTCCCTCAGCACGCCGCGTGCCCGCATCACCAGGTCCTGGGCTGCCATCGTATACCTGGCAAACAGGACCGTAATTATCAAGGAGGGAATTTATTTCACTAGGGCTGTGATCATGTTTTGTGCCTGATATTTCACTTAGAATATAAATTGTGCTTCAAGTGGACACGTTTTCTTAGTTTTTCCCCGGAGTTTCTAAATCAAATATTAAAAAAAAAAGTGTGCACTTAAGGGATGAGAAGCAAATAATTACAATTTGCTCATTTTCAGTGAAATCAAACCTTATCAGCTTCCTCCTTATGCCTAAAACACACATCCACCTGACCACAGAATAGAACCTTCTCACACTATGAATTTGCTGGAGTCAATATTTTGATATCTATATTTTGCCAAGTCACTGTGCAGCTCCATTTTCTGCCTGGAGAAGGAGATCAAAGAACGTCAGGGATGTTTGATCTCTCTCTGCACCAGTGTGTGTTCAAGTCTCAAAAGTCCTGTTAAATAAAATGCAGAATACAACTGGCACAACTTTATGATCGCAAATTTTCCGGTGCAGGATATGGTGCTAACGCAGAGATATGAGGCAACAAGCCTGTGATGGAAAGCGCGGAGGTGACGTGGCACACCTGTGGAGGTCGTCGGGGTCACAGTTGGCCAGGAAGGTGGTGACGGCTTCGGCTACCTCCTGGTTGGAGAGGACGTCCCAGAGGCCGTCCGTGCCCATCACCAGAACGTCATCAGCTCCGTGCTCGTACTGCGCCAGGTTGTACACCTTCACCTGGAGCACAGGGAACGCTTCATTTCAAAACACGCCACAAGAATATGAGCCCATCCTGTATACAGTCAGTGTAGTCAGACGTATAAAGAATCATTTTCCTGCCTTCAGAAGAAGTCATTTGCTGATTTATTCTTGCACAGCATGAAAAGCAATTTCCACCGATTTGACAATTGCACATAATAGATAACCAATAATGATAAAGATAAGGCCTTGTCAAAGGATTTGTCACAGTTTCTGTTTTATTGTTTGTTTCATTTTGCTAAAACTTAACATTTTTATCATTCATCAGTGCTGTATAACCTGACAACAGCAGGAATGAATCTAAACCAGGAAATAATCGCTGAAAATTTGATTTGATTTGAAGTTTGTAATTTACAAACAAAGTGTTAAGTCATCTCATTACAAATGGCCGGCGCTGCAAAATGATGAGGTGAAATGTAAAGTAGCTGTAGACAGATGTAAATGAGCTAAAACTCAATGACCGCAGTCGTCTCCTTTAAGCTCAGACATAAAGAGCAGCACATAATGTACTTTACAGCCATCATTTTATGAGTCTAGGTGCGGGTGGTTCGTTAAATATTGAATATCTCATTTTGAAACTGAATTTTCCACATACATGAAGCAATGACCCACGCCTTCATACTGTACCGTATATTGCATATCCATAATAGAACAAATTCAATGCTGTATTCATTCAGTTAAAGAGCCTAAAGAAACCACTTGAGACACGCAGGTGGGAGGTGAGAGTAGTGCTGCTGAGAGAAAGCGAGAGAGAGACAGAGAGAGAGGCGCAGACACAGAGTATTGCGAGGAGTTAAGTTTTCCATGTGAACCTGGTGTGAACCCAGGCATTAATGAATTAAAGATCAAGCAGAGAGCTCTGGGAGGAAAAAAAAAAGAGCAAAACTCCATAAGACAAACTATATCAGGAGATGAAAGCACTTTGAAACTAGTGCCAGACAGACAGGTGAGCCCAAGTTCCTCGGCAAGTGAGAACCTTGTTCAAACAACAAGGAAGTGCAACACCGCTCCCAGCGACTGTAGTGCAGATACGACGGGATTAAAGCGGGGTTAGCCATATGACGGAGATTATGGCTTCATCTCGCCTATCATATATGGGAAAACAAGATGAGAGGTGAGGAGTGGAGGAAGCAATAAAAAAAAAGAAAGCAAGAGCTCACAACAGAACAGAGGGAAAAGGACGCGTTCACACCAAACATGTCTGCGGCAGTTTATTCAAACTGTGCAGCGTTTACTCTTTCCGTTCGGTTTGTTTAGATGAGAAAAATGCCATCTTGAACTCGCAGCAAATAACCGCACCAAGACGGCTGAAAATGCGAGTGTTGGTGCTCCTCCAAGGGAACTTTGGTGCAGTTTGAGAGTATAGACTACCAACTGCAGGAAATGACGCCAAAGTGCAAGGTTTTATGGGGGAAATGAGACAGATGTTCGCTCACAGTTACTCATTGTTGGAAAGGCTAGCATAAGAAAATGAATTAAAGGCAAACCACAGTCTTATATTCAGCTAGTTCAATTACGGCAGCTCTTACCTCGGGGCAGCAGGACAGGAATGGCTTGATGTAGATGTTGGAGTCATGAACCTTGAGGTCATGGTCACCAAGGCCTCGTGTCACACCGATGGTGGCCAACACCCGTGCCTGAGGAACACACACTTTAGTTTGCCTGACATTATATTTAAAAAAACACACATTTTTTGGGAGTTTTTGGGAGATTGACACATTAGTTACCTTAACTGTTAAAAGAAAAATCCACCCTAAAAGCTACTGCTATGATGTTCCTAGCATTTCTGGGCCGATTTTGTTGTTTTGAGGTCACCTTGCCAAACTCAGGTGAAATGATGTAACATCAAGATATTTCCAGCATAGATGGAGTTGGATAACAGAAAATTTAGATGTTTAGCAGAGCAAAACATCAATGATAAACATACAGCTTTGGTGTCAGTGCTTCAGAATCAAAGATTAAAGGGTTCTTACAGCACAAAGCATTTTGTACTGACATCCAACAATCATACAGGGAGAAATCCACTGTACACGTATCAAAGATATCAGTTTCTCCAACAGCAGTGGCCTCAGTGGACCATAGTGCAATACAATGTAACACGGAGCAGCCACAGGACACGTTGCATTTTGAGAAAGGGCCGAAAACTCGGGTTTCGTCATCGTTATTGCTCTCTCTACCTTCAGGTATAAACCACAAGCCGTGTTTACATGGACCCTGGTATTCCACTAATATCAGAATAATATCTCAATCAGAATAAAAATGCCTCTAATATCCATGAAGAGACTGTCCTGATTGCGCCGGATCAGAAGGAATTTTCAATCGGGTTGAAAAGGGTGGTGCAAAACCCTTGATTATCTTTTCAGTAGGAAAATACTAGTGCCTAATAACCCTGTAAACGCTTAATCTGATGGTTTTGCTCTGGTTGGAATAAATATCCTCTTTCTGCACGTTTGCCCCACGTGTGGGTAGCAGTAACTGACCCGATGAGTTTCCAGGAGGGACAGAAACACGGCTGCTGCAAAACAGAATTCGTCGGACTGATACAACCTTTTTTGTTGTAAAGATTAAAAAGACGAACAAAGCTGGAATCCACCTAGTCATCGATGAAATCAAAAACCACTAGAAAAGTCTGTCTGTTATAAAGCTCAAAGTCAAAACGGCAAAAGTGGCTCAGACTGAGCCAGTTTTCATTTTTACAGTTTTATGAATGAGCTGATGGGAGAAGTGGCCACTGGAGAACATGACTTAGCCTGTATCATATTTGTATTTCCAGCAGATTAGACGCTTCCCAGCAGGCGGAACCACTTTGCGCATGTCATAAAAGTTACATTGTGTCTAACTGCTCTGGGGCATGCAAACACACATCTCTTTATTTAGCGTCCATGTAAACAGTTATGCTGGAATCTCGAATCAGATGTCCGTCGGGCTGAAGCAGTACTGTCCATGTAACCGCAGCTGCTGCTGAATCGAACATGTCAATCAGTTCTCTGTGGGCTGCTGAAAGGCATTGTTGGAAATGCAGGACATAACTAATAGAGTGGAGGTTGATGCAGAAGGCTGAGGGGAAAGTGGGGACACCAAACAGTCACATTTCACAAAAAATAACTCCTGGAGTGTGCTGAATACCACAGATAGATGACCAATAACAGTGTGAGAGAATCCAATGGTGGACATTTGCTGATGCACCAGGAACACATGAATGGTTCTGGCATCTGATACCACATGTTGACACTTACACTATGTTGAACATTACCTCGAATCTCCCGTTCTCTCCAAAAACTCGGTGCATTCCTATGATTTTCTAAGTGGTCTTCGAAACGATGTCAGGTCAGAGTGGCTTGGCTGTGTGGCGGTCAGCTGGGCCAGATTTTTCTGCACAACTAGTCTAACTATCCGTAAGCGGCGCTGCTGCCAGGTGCGTAACCGCGGCGTTTTTTCCCTACTCTATTTATGCAGCACCGTAACTTTTCAGAACGTGGCCATTCTCAAAATCGTTTTCAACACTTCTCCCGACTTTTCAGCCCCGTGTAGGAACCCTGTTACTCATCTGCTCATCTTTCACTCCACCAGCCTTTCATTAGACAAGGATGGCACTGTGTGGTTAGCAGATGCTGTTTTCATACTGTTTTCAGATGTGAGGATCTGGTTTTTTTTTTTTTTTTTGGAAAAAGCAGAAGAATCTTATGTCTTTCCTTGAATTACGGTGTACTGATTAAGTGTAAGAAACAAAACTTGACATGCTGGAGAATTTGAAACGTTTTGTACATTTGATTTTTGGTGGAGTGTTTTTGGATTTCAGTCTGTTCTTCTCATCTCTCCTCTACTGTCCCCATGGGAATTAACTTCACTTCTCAGAGAAGAGAGGACTGTCATCTCCCTGGTGGTGTGTGTCTGTCTGAATGTCAGTGTGTGTGTGTGTGTGTGTGTGAGAGAGAGAGAGAGAACGAGTTTGTGTGTGTGTGTGCGTGTCCTCTTTCCAAGTTTGTGTTCCCCCACAGTGTGCTACGCGTACATCAGAGAACGAGTGTACGCCCACTCCCTGGGTAGGTGGCAGGCTGGCAGGCATGTTGAGACTGTGTGTGTGTGTGTGTGTGTGTGTG
>OMLB01034930.1:0-11573 GCA_900302555.1 Myripristis jacobus | reverse complement strand
CTCTAATGAGGCGCGGCCGGAGGAGACACAGGTGGAGTGTCAGGCGCACAACAACAAGGCAAGATAATTGACGTGCCCATAAGCCCGCCTCCATACCATAACAAATGTGTGTGTGTGTGCAAACCCTGGAAGATAAAATCCACAGATATACGTGGATCAGCGTGCTGTGTCACATGCACGAGCGAAACAGTTTAAATCTTTAACATTTATTACATGTTATGTCCAGTGCTCATGTAGTGACAGCTGTGTTACAAGCTATAAAACTTTTTCCCCTCTGAGCCTTCTGTCACATAATGTCATCTCAGGCAGGTAACTAGTCTGCGAGACACGACAACCTCAGACATCTATTTCTTATCGTATTACTTTGTTGTCGTCCTTTTGCAGATATACATCCTGCACATATAATACCTGTTCTCACTCTGGCCATACTGATAACCTAGGACATGATACAGATACCTGTGTATCATGAAAGATTATTTATTTATTTATTTATTTAACATCAAGACCAGCACATTTGATTCGCTTTCTTTATCATCTTTTGGTAAAGTGTTTGATCGGTGTGTTGAAATGCGTCTCTCCCCCTGTTTGTTTGTTGTTTGCATGGCATTTCCCCTCAGCAGTAAACCTCATTAACAACATCTAATTGTCTGTTTTGAACAATATCCTCCATTGCTTTACCCAAATTGCAAAAAAAAAAAAGAATAAAAATAATAACAATTTAACAATGCAGTCAGGATTATGGGGTTCAAAAAATCACAACGCTTAATTTATTTGATGAAGAGGAATCGGATAATGTGATAAGTAAAGACAGTTAATTTGTGGTGGCCATAGCTAACTGCGGTTTAGGCCATTACATCTTCCCACAGGTAGAGAGAGGTTCCTTTAATCCCTGCTAATAGTGCTGGCATTGCTCATCACATCTGCAAGGAGCAGGCTGATGTAGTTAACTTGCATCTGGTTCATACTAATCAGCTGTCCTCCTCACAGAGTTGGCTGCTGAGAATATTGATGCACTGGGCCATTTTGCACAAGCAGGTAATTTTTAAAATGATAATATAGCACAAATGCACACACTTCAATGGATCCGCAGTGGAGGAGCAAGCAGTCTTACAGCATTAAAAGGAAACTTGGCTGGTGTTACGTGTCTGTGTGTCTTCTTGTGTCTGTTTTCAAGATTTTCTGTCCTGTTTCACAACTTGCGTCTTTTTGTGTCACTTGACTGTGCTGGACACTTTTGTCTGCAGTATTAAGGCACACAAACATGCAAAACATCCGATAATGAGCTCATGTCAGATCCATTTATGTCTCCACTATTTGTGAAAGGAGATATGAAAAGGTTTTTTTTTCATTATACAAAAAAAAAATCTGGATTCTTCTTTGTTCAGACGGGGTAGTCATCTGTCACCGTTTGTGATTTCGGTAAGGCTGAGTCTTGCAACCTGATTCCACATTTTAAACTCCTCCAGCTATAAAGAGGCTCGATATCTCTTGGGTTTAATTCTGACATTTTAAAAATATACTGTGGGATAGAAAACATTTCACGTTTCAGTAACAGGCTCTTTTATCATCAGATATGGACCACCACTACTTTCATATAGTACACGTTAGATCTGTTCTCAGGTCCTTATGAGTTCATATGAATGTACCAGATTGAATGTGCCAGTTGTCACACTGAATGCCTTTTCTCTGCTCCAAAAAAGGTTTAATGAATTTACTTGTGCAAAGCATACACATTATAAGCAAACAGAACAAGCATACCACAAAGTAAATACACACTGATGTGATAAATAGGCTGTTTTCTGCCTTATCTGAAAGCTACAGCACAATTGTTCTGCAGAGTTATTGACTATTTACTCTCAACAAACATATTGACCTCACATTAGCCCTGTATACTTTATTCAAGCATCTTGAATGTATCTGAAAGTTGGGGGTTCAATGGTTGCATAAAGATTTAGTTTTTATTCCTCTTAGTCTTGACCGCTTACATGTATTTGAATGGTAGAATAATGCTGAAAATGTAATCAGCAATTGCAAAGTCTGACCCTGCGCTGAACATAATATAAAACAACATTCAGGATGCGATTCTAAATGCATACTCATCAGCCCTATTGAACTATGGGCATGTCAAGGAATGCATAAAGTTACTTGGGGTATGTATCACCATTTTCTGAAGTCTGTGCTACATAATAAAATGTCCTTGGTTCTTCTGTGCTGTGCTTCTTTTGACCCAGCATTCCCCCATTCTGTTTTGAAGTGGAAGTAAACACAAACATAGTCAATACATCTGTGCTCGTTCATTTGTTCAAATGTACATATGTAGACATCGACAAACATCCACTCTAATTCTATCAGCAGGCTGTTCAAAGCGTTGACTCAGCCAGGTGACCACACCATCTGAATTCATTACAGAGGCATGGAGGGAGTGTGTGTGTGTGTATGTGAGTGTGCTCGCATGCACGCGTGTGCATGTGTGTGTGGGGGTTGGTGGCTCTCAATCAAGAGGTGTAAGTGGATTTGACACGCTAATTAACCAATTCTTTGCAAGTATTTGTGCAACATCAACTGCAGACACCAGTGTACACCTAGGTCCACTGGCACAAAGAGACATGAGTTGTGAAATATGACAAAAAACAAAAACAAACAAACAAACAAAAAAACACTTGAAACAGACACACACTGACATAAAGAGACACTGGTAATATCAATACAATTTTATTTAAATGTTTAAGGAAATTGCACCATAGCTCTTCAGATGAGGTGTGTGTATGTGGACGCTGATCTGCATGTGTTAATTAACATTAAAAAAAGGTATTTTTGCAACGTGACACTATGCATCAACATTGACAACAGCCAGCACTGTGAGGATACCTGACTGGTATGAACAAAATACAAGTTAACTTCATCAGTGTAGCAAAGGGTTACAATACCATTAGGAAGGACTAAAGCGACCTCTGCTGGTGGGAAGGTATAATGATTCAAACTGCAACCACGTACACACACACACACCAAACACAAGATGGATAACCAACGTGCCGGTCCAGCACCAATATATAGTCTATATTATTTTTAAGATATTGTACATTAATATAGCCCTACATCCACAATTAAAGGCCGTTAAAAAGGCTAAAAACAGCTGCACTGAAAAACTACAAGAAATCACAAATTAAAGGGTTCACTGACTGGCTGTTCACTGCACAGGGCTCCACAATTTGTCAGCTCACAATTGCTCTGATTGTTTCTGAAGCCAGTTGAGAACCTAATGGATACCAATTAAAATGTTAATGTAATGAGCAAAAATGTGCTTGAGTAAAAGTGAAATCACTACCTTAAAAATGAATAAATGTATAAATAAATAAATAAATAAATAAATCAAAAAGTAGCCTACAAAATAAGTTACTTATAGTGACGTGAGTAAATGTACTGAGAATTTACCAAGCCCCCACCTCTCAACAAGCAATTTTCAACAGAAGACAAAGAGAGAGAAACTTAAAGGCTCATTTCACTTCGTTTTTCACAATATCTGATTCATCTCCATCAAATGAGTGTGTGTCAACAGTTTATACACAAACCCTCAACTGCACATCAGCTTAAGCACTTTGTTTTGGGTGTTATATATTAATTCTAATTGTTACTAAGACAGCGCACTGGCAGTTTGCACAGTTTAAATACTTTAGAGTTTAATGTGAAGTTTGAAACATTTCTGTGTGGATAAAACCTGAGCCTGGAGGGCAGAGGGATCCTCAGAGGAGGAACCTCAAAGCAACACATCAAACAAAAACACTATTTATAAATATTTACACGGTTCACTCGTGTCCTCTGCTCATCGCATCCCCTCGCCTCCCGGTGACTGTCGAGGAAAGACGTGAGGCCAAGAGGCTGAGAGAAATGGCGATGTAATGGGATGCAAACTTGAACGCTGACACAGGACAATGACCCCATAATCCAAAACATAGAGGAAACCCAGCTATCAATCACTTTCTAGGACAGAGTTGTAAACAGACCCTATTTTAAAGTTTCAGCACAAGGAGACAGTGTGTTTAAAAATTTCTGACTTGAGGTATTTATAATGGTGTTCTTCATAACTATATCTGTCGTTTAAGGTGCAGAGCTCAGTATCGTTCCCTGCTGTGGGAAATGAATTATATTTATTCTTTGCTGCACTGACTATGATTTAAAAGTGAGACAGGAATTAATGGGAAAACACTTGCAGTTTCACTCATATATTTTCTAGATTTAAACATGATACTGAATAGTGTTGCAAACAGTTTCAAGATGCACTACATAAACTTGTCACCATTAGACTGAGAACTGTGACTGTTTACATTTGGGATTTAATTACTGGGATGGATGCTTGTGTAATGAAGTATAACTGAAGTATATCTTTTGCTAGTATTTGTTAATTTGACATCACTGCAGTTGTGGTGACAAAAAGAAGTAAAGAAACTAGAAGAAATGTACTTTAAAAAAAAGTCAGGAGAGCTTTTTGGGCTCTATGTGAAATTATATCACTGCTGTGGACGGGTGACTTGAGTGTTTCAGTGTTCAAATTACTCCTGTACCATTTAGAAACAAGCTTTTATGGCACACACAGCGTAGGTGGGAAGTTCACTTAAAAAGATTCATGCTGCAGGATAAGGGCAAGGAAGTTCTTAAAGAAGGAAGTGTCAGAGATGTCAGTCCAGTGCATGATTGCACACGGGAGGCTGGACAGGTTTGCCCTCCAGTGGCAGCGCAGATGGATGCGAGATTATGGCACACTATAATGAAAGGACTATCTTCAGGGGGAGGGCATCTGTCTGAATGCCAGCATAATAATGAAAGCTGGAAGCTGAGGGTAAGTCCAGTGACAGGTGTTTCATTTTACACGCAGAGCAACAGAATTGCAGCAGCGGCAGCTCTTGTTTAGGTCTTTTCCTCGGGAAAACAGATTTTGGTGGCGCAATGAAGAATACTGTTCATTACTCACATCCAGGCCTGCAGATTTAATTCAACCTGCAGCTCCTCATCAGTTTCTTTGCCTCCTCCTCCTCCTCCTCCTCTTTTTTCAGACACTCAAGTAGAAATATTATGTGCTCAACAATTAAAAACAATGCCTGTGAGTAAAAAGTTGGCCCCATCAGCCAGTCTTTTATGTTCATATCTTCAGAGATACACTAACCAAGTGAATTGCATGTCCAAGGGGAATAGCTTTGTGAGGCTTCATAAATGGGATTTTTTTTTTAATATACATGGACTAACAGTAAGAGTATAGATCAAGCTTTAATTTAATGACAACAGCCTGCAGATCATCACATATAGACACAAATGTCTCATACTAGTAGGCTATGGAGATCAGTGACAGGTCAGCTTATAAAAGGAAATAGATGCAGCAGTCATGCATGCAGGGTTTTAAACATAGAATCATAACCCACCTGTTACATGTGGACAACAGAAGCTCCCTGGACTTTATAGATGCAGTGTCACTGTCTATAGTTACCATAATAACTGAAATGCCAATTGTGCTGGATGAGTAGCTCATATGTGGACAAATATTCTGTAAGTACAACTCGATGCAGGATCTGTTGCTTTCCATTGTGTGCTTGCTAACACGTAGAAGAAAAAAGATCCATACATCGTGAGAGTGCGTGGGTTGAGGTATTTCACTCTGCCTGGTGTTGTGCTGCACAGAGAGACCTGCAGAGGTGTGTTTACATCGGTGTTGCTCCACAATACACACACCGAGTTCTTTTGTCAGCATCAACATGACTGTGAAAAAGGAAAAGAAAGAAAAAGAGAAAAATAAGCACAAACCTCAAGGCAGGCCTTTTTAGTCCCGTATTGTTTATTTTTTCTGCAGAGACATGATTTTAATAAATATTGTATCATTTACCAAAATCTGCTTTTTCAAGACGCTGTCAGCATCTCACCACTTATTTTATGGCTTTGCATTAACACTGGGTTATATTGCTGCATATCATGTTAATCATGACATCTTCATCTAGTTAAGTCTGCATTGTTCACACATTACAGCAGCATCAGCACAGTTGATGATCCAGGGAGTTTTTATAGTGCAAAGCAGACCAGCTGTCATCATCCAGCAATCGCTTCAGCCCTATCATTTCTTGACCTTGCAGGAAGTGAAACACCACAAGCTGACATTATGGAAGATGAAGACAAACAGAAACAATTATTCATACTCTTAAATGCATTTTCTTCTCACAACACCACAGAAAAAAGACTGTCACCTTTCACCAGTGAACTCATGATAATGATGTTGAGATATTTAAGTTCTTAGTTTTCTGCTTCTGATCTTTACTATTAGTTTGCAAAGGCTAAGAGCAGCCAGCTTCCTACATCAAAATGCTTTAATATAGTTCTCATGTAGTTGTCACTTCATATGCATGCCCTGAGTTACCCTGAGTTTTGAGATTTTTCTGAAGGTAAGAAAAGAAAGTCATGCTCCAGCATTCATAAGCACATCATAAGTTCTAAGTTCACATTATATGTTCTTGATCTGCAGTGAGATGTTAAAGTGACGTCACATAATGCAATCACAACCTCTGGTGATGTCTTGGTGAAATCAGTGCTACCAAGGTCTTTCAAAAGATACTGGCACAAGTTTATTTTCTCTTCATTTCACTCAGTCTTAATATGAGATTAAATTTTGATGCTTTCGATTTGTTGTGGTTTGTTTTTAGGTGCAGTGAAGGACTAACTATTAGTCTCTATTAGTCTTTGTCTCACCATTAAATTAATACACTGATATTTTAAGCCTTTGTTGCAACTGCTTATAGATCTGTTTCTTTTGTGACTTGCTCTGTTGTAGCCTCATTTCTACTACATTTCCACCTCTTGGCCTGGTTGCTTGACGTTGTGTCCAGCAGAGGGCAGCAACACACCTCAGTCACATCCTCTGACTCGGGGTTTTCAAACTATCATGTTCTGGACCCCTAGGTTGGCTCTGGACCCCACCTACCCACTCACTACACCCCATATGAGGCCATTTTCCCCCAGAAGCCCATATATGAAATAGGTGTCTTGGTTTGTGAGTTATTCCATTGTTTAGGTGTCATGCTGAGTATATGCAACGTGGTCAAATTAATACATAATGCTAAAATACCTTCTCATACATTTTTAGTTTAGTTTAGTTTAGTTTTAGTTCTAGTGAAATTAAATTATGCCTCATTTTATGGAGGACTCCCTGGAGGCCCCTGAAAGACTTAACCATGCTCTAACTGACCAAAAGTCACAGAAAACCATTCCTCATTTTACTCTGTTATCTGAACATTATTATTTGTATGTCACATACCAAATAACCCAAGACTGTTCTGAATAGGTATTATTAACGAATGGGTGGGTGGACAGCCACATACCTGCTAAACTTCACATGAATCTGGTGTCTCTATTCCTTTACCACAGGTGAAATGATTCTATAAAACACACTTGATGTCACTTGATGTCACACTTGTAGTCAGTAACAATGGACTCCAGACGTAGTACAAAGTATTTTATTGTAAATGTCAGAAATACTACATGTGTGGTTATAATTTTGACAAGAAGACAAAGGAAAAAAAAAGATAACAAAAATAAATACTTCTGCATTGACGGGTATGTGATGAGTCGAGTTTCAGAAACTCAGAATGAATGAATGATGTTTCCTTTTTTTGCATCAGAGACATAATTTGACTTAGAAAACATCATCTGCCCTTATAATGGAGAGTGTCATGTTTTACCAGTCACTATAAAAATCAAGATTTTCTGGGTTTAGGCTTGCCTTCTTACATTATTTAGCCTTCTGGAATGGTTGTAATAAAATTATTATAATTCATCCTGCTTTGAAATCTCCTTCTATGACAAGTTGCCTCATAACAGGGTTTCCAAAGCCTGTTTTCACAACAGAATCATACCTATGGAAACGTTTCACTAGTGGCTGGGACAACAACACATGTATACACAGTATCTATGGTATCTCAGCCACACTGCCAGTGTGAGAAAACAAGCTGGCTTTCCTGGCATCATAGACCACAGAATCAATAGCAATACTTCATTCAAAAGTTTCACTGTTGTTTTTCAACAACACATACTCCAATCATTTCATTTTCTATTCGCTCAGCTAGAACAGTGGTCGTTGCAAGTGAAAATTTACACCTCCAAACTGCAGAGGCAGTCACTTGACAAAGATAAAGGTAAGTACCAAGCCCCAAAAGATTGTCACAGTAACAGAAACAGGGCATTTCAAAAGAATCATCATCATCATCATCATCATCATCCACACATTCATCTCCTGCACTGCTGAGCCCCAACTGTATGAAACCAGAAAGTATCCAGTAACCCAGAGGACAAAAAAAGCTCAAAAGACTATTCAAAAGTGTACAAATCAGTTTCTAGCGTAAAAATACTGTTTTTTCCATTTACATCCAAATATTTGAAGTTCGGTCACTTTATAAATTGTCTCAGACACTTAAATCTCATTGCAAAACCAGGAAAAAAAACAACAAACAAACAGGAAAATTAATGCCATTAGTGTCTTAAATACACAGAACAAAAAGTGGTCTGGGAAAATAAGTGTGGAAATCCTCTGCTGAAGATAAAGAAAAGTGCCAGTTGGGCCAGAAAGTTAATAGTTTTTGAAGATCCTTCATGTTGTTTGGTCGGTCTTTGATTCTTCATTTGATTGTTGGTCTGTTCTCTCCCAGTCTTTTAAAGCCTGTGTGTGTGTGTGTGTGTGTGTGTGTGCGTGTGTGTGTGTGTGTTTGTGGACATGCATGTCATAGAGTCCATCTAACAGACGGGAATATCCAAGGATCTTTGTGTTTTAAGCCAGGCTTCTTTGTCTTGGCTTTATTCTGGGGTAGAGCTGTTAGGACAAAGGGAGGACAGGTCATAACAGTGCATTTGTAAAACCAGACCTACATTTAAGAAACAGGTTATCAACACCATTACATTTTCTTGACTCATATACAGTATTTCACAGTGATGTCATGCTAGGACATCTTTTAGACGCAGGACTCACCCCGAGGAGGTTGCGGGGAATGTAACCCTCTGTGTCAACCATGCGCGCCCACCACCACTCGATCTCGTCCTCATCCTCTCTGCGGACTATGGTCATGCAGTCACCCTCCCGGAACGTCAGCTCGTCTGGATTCTCACTGGTGTAGTCCCACAGGCCGTAGACCACACCCCTGTTCATGATGCCCATCTTCTCTTGCACACCTAAGGGTGAACACAAAGGGATTAATACACATCAATACAGTACATATCAGCACAACACGCATTACACATTTCACTTCCTCACACACAGAAATGACTTTGTTTGCTTCCACTCACCATAGAGGAACTGAGAGCACTGGGTGTAGCCCTCCTCCATCTCCTCACATTTATCAGCGGCTGTCTGCATGTCACTGTATGTCATAGCAAACACTGCCGCCCCAGACTCCACCAGGAACTTGCACACTTGCACATTGTTGCAGGAGGCGGCACAGTGGAGAGGTGTCCTGAGGTAGACAGGGGAGTGAAAACAGGAGTGAACAAATGCACTTATTTGAGTGCGGACAGGAGAAAATGAACTTGATATGTAATGCTGTTATACAATGGCATTGTATGATGACGAGTTAACTTACCAGCCATCGCTGTCAGCAGCGTTTACATTGACGCCAAACTGGACCAGAAATTTGACAATCTCTGTGTGGCCGGCACAGACAGCATTGTGCAAAGCGGTGATGCCTTCATCGTTGGGCTGGCTGGGATCCTCCACCTTTGATTAGGAAATGAAGTGGGTGAAGGTAACAAGAGATACACCGTGTCATAACTGAATTTCACTATTTTGGCATTTTTAGAAAACAAAAGGTGTTTTTAGTGGTTATGGTACCATGATGTAGGTCTGGGCAATTTGGAGAAAAACAAATATCACAGTATCTTTGACTAAATACCTGAGCATTGGTTAAGTGATAATACTGTTGCAATGACTATTTGACTATGCTTTCATAAGATACCTACACACAAAAGATTATACACGCAATCATCAGTACTGCTGATATTAAATGAACAGAGCAGTCTAATAAGTTCAAAGAGTTACACTGGTTTAATGTATTGCAGTCTTTAAAACCAGGAAAAGACAGCAACATATGTGATATCATAACATTACATGATATTATGATTATACCACAACCCAGACAATGTTTAGTCTTATGATGTTTATATAACTTTAGTATATATTGCTTGCATTGAAAAATTACAGTTTCTTAAAGAGACATGTTGCATTACAAATCCTGGTTTATGTTATGTTTGTATCTTGAGAAGAAGTCTCACCTCATAGATGATCCTCTGGACCAGGTCAAATTCTCCTTCCAGAGAGGAGTCCAGCAGCAGAGCCAGTGGGTTGAACTTCACCCTCATGTTGTGGTCAATGCGCTCGGAGCCAGCCTTGCGCAGGTTGGTCCTCTTGCCCTACAAATACAATCAAACAGGTGAGAAGGAGCATACGTCCAGCGCATCCAAAAAAAAGGCTTTGCTGCACACACACAATCTCAAAGACTAACACCCAGAAAACGAAAGTGAGACAATTAAGAGTCTCATCCCAGTATCTGTCCTGTCCTGTTCTGATGGAAATGTTCACTCTGCCGTGTTCACTCTGGACTGAGCGCAGAGAAGAGGAGGGACTTATTTCTCTACCTCTTGATTCATCACTAAGCCAACTTAACACCACAACCAGTATGAAACAAATTGATTTCACTAAACCATGATTATGCAAGCTGATTAGGGGTAGTTCACCTCCAGTCAAAAGAAAAAAAAAGGATTCTTTCGATTTAAATGGGTCTTGAATGGGACCTGCAGGATTAGTTGACATGAAGTGGTGATCTGAGCGGGAAAAACAGGTCAGAACACTCATTTCTTAAGGGTACAACCTTTGAAGGTAAAACCTGTCACTTAAGTTAAACCCTCTTAAGTAGATCAGTGCAGGCTTAACAACAAAAATGTTGATTGGTGTTTACTTGCAACACACAACAAACCTAAGTAAAGGGAGGGGAGGTGGTATGTACTAGAGAGAGGGATGTCTGCTTAATGTAAGCTGAATAGGGCCCAATGTCTCCTTAAACAATACCATTACTTGGTGGAGATTATGAAATTATATAACATTAGACCAGGTCACTTCTGACCAGCAGGTCATTAGAAATGTGCAGTCTGGAGGCTGGACTAGCAGAGTAACCCATGACCTGCCACTGTGGAACTAACAAACAACATGTGAGGGAGTGAATAAACACATACAACAGCACACAAAAGGATAATCTATAGTATGGATTCAGGACATTACTAAGTCCCTTGATGTCTTAAGATGTTCCCTCTTATCCCCACCCATGAGAACAAACTCATAGTAGGTTACAGAGAGCGACTTCACTGTGATTCAGCAGTTTAAGAAATTGATCCGTACCGGTGGCAGAGTGACCTGTCCAGTGACCTCTGGTGCCTTCATGTTAAAGGTGTCCTCCCCTAAACTCTCCTGCTCTGCTCCGCTGGGATACGGGGGCGGAGGGTAGGGGGGGAACTCTTCCAGGAACCCCTCTGGAGGCGGAGGGGGCAGGCTGGATATTGTTGCA
>OMLB01034929.1:2766-13581 GCA_900302555.1 Myripristis jacobus | reverse complement strand
ACCCATGCCCTTACTCATACCTATATTAACCTTATTTATTTATTTATCTATTTATTTATTTATTATTTATTTTTAAATCTGGGTGGCTCTGAAATTAGTTGATTATGCAAAGTTGCTCACAGATTTATTTTAGATCAGCATCTGGCTCCTTGTTTATTATGATATTTACTGTTTTGGGGCTAGCAAAGCGGTCCATCAAAACCAGCACAAAAGGTTTAAAATACTCCTTGATGATTTTCTTTACTTGATTACACATAAATGCCCACCCAAAGAAGTGTGCCACAACCTGTCAGCAGCATGAGACAGTGGCTGGACGCGGGGAGCTCCTCCACCACAGAGTTGTACTTTCTTGCTGTTTCCACTAGATGGCAGCACTGAAAAGAGAAAGCCAGAGCTTGACATCACAAGGCTTCTGCTGTTTTCAGAATGTCTCTTCCTGTTCAGTCATCTCTGTCCAGGTTTGATCTGCTTCACAGACCTGATGAGACAGACCTGTGATAAAGTCACACCTGAGATTCCCATACTTGGCCAATGTCCTCTCCATCTCACACAGGCAGTGTTTTTGTGATCTTGTAGCCAGTATTTCCTTACTACTGAGTCATATGCTCTGATAGTGAGTTAACAAAATGTTATATCATTTTCCAGTGGGAATAAAGAGCAATATTACTGTGTGGTAGAATATAATGCAATCTACACCTCTCCCTTCCTTCCCCCCCCTTACCAGCCAAGCAGAGAGATTTAGCCATGGTGCTGGAGTCCGACGAGCAAAGAGTCATCTCTTAACTGAGATATGTGATGAGGTGTCATATTATAGCAGATGACTGTTTACTGTTGGCTACAAGTTTGGTTTGACCAACCACCAGGCTGTTTCATAGCAAGAGGTCAAATGTTCCTTCAGCTTGCCTAGCTTTCTCATTGGTGTTGTTGCTGTGATGGTGAGGTAATTACTGTGTTTTCTGTGGTGGGCTGACTGTGAGTCCTAATGTGCATATGTCAGGATGGTGTGGGTGTAGTGTACATGGATGCAGTAGTCATCAGTGCTGAGAGTGTGTCAATATGTAGGAACTGGGAGGACAGCAGGGGTGCTCACAGATATTCTGCGGTTCCTAACATGTGACTCTGGGCCTCTCAACCTAAAACATCAAATAGTATCACCTCTGATCCCCATTCCAAATCCCCAATCCAATTCAGCATACCCATGGAAGTGACTGACTGATTTTATGGGAAATTGGTTCACTGGTCAGTTCCTTTTCATGCCATAACAAAGCCATTGTTGCTGAAATGTGCAAAAAATAAAAGTCACAGCAAGAAGAGAGCAGTGTGCACATTATTCAGTTTGATTGATCTCAACTTACCCTTCACATGTTAAGACAGAAGTGCCATCAGTCATTTCTTGTCTCCCATAGATACATGTGCATGTTAGCATGTTGCACTTTAAGTAAATAAATCATGTCCCTCATTATTAAATGATTAATTTACCATGTATGTACAATATTTACAGTGATACCAGGTAACAGAGATTCAGATGGAGAGATTTCACAATCATACAAATATAAAAGAGCTGTCAACAGAGGGTGACACGACCTCACATAACTGCATCTTGTAAATCTCAAGAAATCATGCCTCACTTTTCTTGCTTGGAATTCCAGTATCTCAGGAACGGAGCCAAAGTTTGCTCGAGCCAGCTTCACATGAACTCACTACACTTACTGGGAAATTTATCATCAGCACATAAACTTACCTTATATGTAACAACAAGGATATGATGCCACATAATGTACATTTGAAATTCCATCTATTTCTTTCTTCTCTCTGTTGCACTTACACTTCTCAAGGTGATCATCATCAGGCAAAAAACCACAAAAACAAACACTGACAACAGTTTACAGTATTGCTACACAAATAATCACGTTATTAGTGAATACACAAATCATGATGACTTCATGTTTGACTGGTCAAGACTTAATGAAGCTCTTACCTGAGTAAACTATTAATAATACTGTCAGTACTATTCATTTAATTCACTGAGTTCCTGTGTGAATTATTAAATTTTGCTGGCATGTGTTAGAGCCCTCTGGGAACTTACAGAAAACTGATTATTGCAATTTTGATTTTTTGACTTTCCCTTTTTTCATCACATCACACCAGATCACATCACATCACACTGGGCTGAGGTACCTTGGAATGGACATTTGTTGTGTTAATTAACATGGAATTGTACATGGAATAATTAACCCTTTGAAACTTGAGCAAATTGGCTTTATTTTTTCAAAAACAAGGGAAAATATGAGCCACAATGGACAACAAGAAATGACCTGAAAATTTACAAGAAAATGACCTTGAAATTAGAAAGAAAGTGAATGAGAGAAATAAAAGGAGAGGAAGAAAATCATAAGACTTGAAAATGAAAAAGAATATGTTTAGAAAAGTAGATTTGTAATTACATAATGATGTTACAGGAATTTTGGGAAGCTAATTTTCATGTCATATTCTGTTTTTTATATGTTCATCAATTCCATGTTTGTTGTTGTTTTTGTTTTCTTTCTGTCTTTTTTGTGCTAATTTTTGGACATTTTCTTCTTATTACGAATTTCTTGCAAATTTTGGGGTAAATTTTGGTAGGTTGCTTACTGGCTTTTTTTTTTTTTTAAGAAATCAAATTAATTTGGGCCCACAAACACAACAGTCCCTAATATATCCTGTAATCGCTCTGTATTCATGGAAAGTCTTCGGTGCACTGAGAGGTGTTCCCCTTTAAAAAATCGACGTAACGTTACGCAGATGCTTTCATCCATACTCTGTGCCGCTCCTCACGCAGCAGCGAGCCTCCCGCATCCCCCTGGTCCGCCTCCCCTCCCCTCCTACCCGGGCGTGTGAGCAAGGATCACCGCTCCATCCTGCGGAGCCCGTGCTGAAGACGGGAAAACCGTAAAATAAAGACGATGGAACCGTGAAAGGACTAAGCTGCTAAAGAGCGGGGCACAGGTAAGCAGAGCCAGGTGCCATTTTCAAGTCCTGATCATGGCTGGAGTGTCATTGGCCGCGGCACCGTAGCTGTCATTTTATGAAGGATGCGCTGTGGAGAGTACATCGTGTTTAGGACGCATCAAGGACTGGGAATACATGTATGAATGGGGGTAGGTGTGACAGAATGGTGAGGAGCCTTGTGTGTCTCGGAGGCTGCTTCATGGCCCATACGGTGCTGCTTGTTTCCCGCTATCTCCGTTTATTTTGGTGCAGCTGGAGGGATGCTGCGCAGTGCGCTCCGGCAGATGTTTGCGCGTCTTGTCTGTGCGTCCGTGTATGCGCGTTCAATTCCCCGGGGCCTTTGAGGGTCACGGTTATGTTTTCCACCAGTGTTAGCGTCGCGACAGGCTAAATATTGAACAGTAGATCTCATGATGGACAGGAATATGCCCGTCCCTTTCCGCAGCAGGGAGACGGAGCTGGTGCTGCACGGAGAGACACTTCCCCCGAACCCAAAGTACCTGCCATGTTGGTCGGCAGCAAAGTCGTGACAGGTTGCCTGGCTCTGCAGTTTGACCTTGCAGCATTTCTCTGTTTCAGTAACGCACGTCCTGTATGACACACGGCACGGGCCAAGCTTCATGTTTCCTTTGAGTCCTCCTTTGAGCTTTTATGTTGCAATTGAATTATTATAATCATGTTAGAGCATAATCCAATTTCTGAGCTCCAGATTGCTTAAAATGTGCAGGCTTTAGGTGAGTGGCCATTGAGTGATCTGTCATGTTTTTCATACAAACATCATTTGAGATATATTGTTTTTGATGTGTCAGTCAATGAGGAGCAATAAAAATGAATGTGATAGATGCACCGTAGGCCTGAGCAAACCACGGCTGGGAGTTTCACAGAAACACAGCAAATGGGAGTTTGGGTGTCTGGTGCTGCATGGATGAGGGACTCTTTGACACATTGTCCTACTGTCCCTCAAAGCCTGAGTATCGTCCCAAACTTGTGATTTGACAAGTAATAGTGATTGATAACTGATTAGAAAGGCATTTGTTTAGTGTTCATGCTCAAAAGTGCTAAATGTTATAGGAAAGCCACTCCTTTGGATGCTGTGGCATGCATACAGTCAGGCTTACAGTATGAACCCTTATTTATTTATGAATACAAATGCAGACTGTTCCCACATGTTATTGCGATGCTTAAATATCCCAGCAGCCGAATGCAAAGGCCCGGAGAGCAGAGACACAATACACATCGACTACAAAGACAAAGCTCGGCTGCTGTGCACTTTATTGTGGTCCAGGTGCAGTTTTGTCCTTTGCAGCATGGCCATCTTGTCAGCAGCAGGCTCCATCCTGTTCCTCACAGCTCTCAGCCAATGGCAGCTCTCCTCCTGCTCACGTTCCACATTAAGTGGCGGACTGACCGTCGCCATGGTGACTTGGCAGTCGTTTTTCACAGCATGGTGTTTGCTCAGTTGTGCCCGTGGTGGAAATGTCTGTAACGCTGTCTGTAGTCTCTTGTGGTGTTATTTATGACAATGCTTTCTGAATGGAGCTCAGCAGCACAGTAGGAACATGTATGATACTTTGGTTGCCAGGTAGATTAGTATGAATTCAATCTCACAACCAGGGCAAGTTATTGTATTTTATGTAGTCGGTGTTTCCAGCTATCCTCAAGCATTCTTCATTCGTCTTGCCTGGAAAAACAGGTTTCCATCTGTCTCCTCTGGACTGTTGGTCATAGCCTTAATCACACCATTTAACTCTGCTGCCGCTCTCGCTCTAGGGAAGACGATGGCATTTCCACCCAAGAGGCTTTGGTCTGCACGAGGTGGCAAAACACGTCACTTTCAGTCTCTGTTGTATGCTTTATTTGTTAATTGGAGACGGTGTCCTGGTGTGTTGTGATGCCAGCTTTGCTCGGGTGCTGTGAGGGGGAAGAAGGCGACTGTTTGCGGGTGTTATCTACTTAAAACAGCAGCCTTGGCCAGCGGTGTGGTGACGAGCA
The DNA here is from genome assembly GCA_900302555.1 of Myripristis jacobus. Taxonomy (NCBI): domain Eukaryota; kingdom Metazoa; phylum Chordata; class Actinopteri; order Holocentriformes; family Holocentridae; genus Myripristis; species Myripristis jacobus. The sequence continues at coordinate 8,601 of OMLB01034929.1, read as the reverse complement.
GCTCTTTTTAATTACAAAAGCTGTGATAAAGTAGCAAGGTCTTTAGCACAGCTCCATGAAGCCAGGGACTCTGATTAAACATGCACTTCATTAAACTCCCTAAATTAGTGCAGAATTAAACCCGCTCACATAGATTTATAGGTAGTGAGCGATGAAGGAATAGATAGTACTTTACCAGTATTTGCAAGGCATGTATGGTTGAATTTGTGTCATTTGTGGGCCCCTGGGCACAAGTTTGAACTCACAAAAGGTTCGTAATTCAAGCTGTACTCTTGTTACATAATATAAAGCAGGACAGGTCAGCTATTTTATCTGTAGAGGACTTACTTACTTGCTTTATTGTACACCAGCCCTACCAGCACGTCAGCAATCATTTTCTATAAGGGTTTAATGGAGACTCTTACAGACTCATGGTATGATACTATTATTGATACTCTTATTCATAGCTTTCAGTTGCAAAGACACAAAGCAGGCAATGCTTACTGTTGTGTTAGTCCATTATGTAATTGCATCTTAATCCTGAATGAAAGCTAATATAAATAGAGGGAGACAGAGAGACTGATGTGTGTGGGCCTCAGCCCCCACCCACATTTACTTGATTAGAGGCGGTGAATATTGATTTCCAGTGCTACCAGTGGTCTTTGCTTGTCTTGCCATTGAGAGCAACAGTTCTGATGGACTGTTAGCATAATTGCCGTGGCTTCAGTGCAGTGTGTCTGGCATGATTTTTTTTTATCTGTGCCTCTTGGCTTGTGAATGGCAAGCTCACAGTGTGAGATATTTTGAGCTTTTGACCTGATTAAACGCTGATATGAGGGTCCCAGCTCTCTCGGATCAGAGCGCCGCGCATTAAGTCCCTCGGAGGAAAATTAATGCTGTGTGATTTTCTCTCAGATCATTAACATGTGCAGCTAAATAAGGGCTAAATCATTCCAAAATCCTGCGGGACCGTGGTGTGAGTCAGCACTGAGGCCATAAGAGAAAGAAAGCCAGACCTAATGGCAAGCCAGTAAACATTACCTCTAACAGGCAGACTGAGACCCTGGTCAGACCAAAGCTTTACATTCCAGACTGCACTATGTCCACGTTGGAAAAATATGGTCACCTCAAATGCACGATGTTATATTTCACTTATGCAGATGATCAGAAAGTACCACAGTTAAGACAAAATATCTCAATAAATTCTGTGTCAGTTTAACTTTTATTGTGGTAATCCCTTTGCCAGACTGGACGTCACATTTTTCACATGATGGATATTTCATTCTGAGCTAAATTTCTTCAGGTTTAACTGTGATATGATTATGGCTCATAGTCAGATTCAGCACATCTTTCACAGCCTCCCTGACGGTTTTCTCCTCTGTCCCCGGCTGTGTGTGACGTAATCTCTGAACTCCTATTTCCTCTCGTCTTCACTCTGTCCCCTGCTCGGCTCATACAGTAGATCATCCCATCTTTCTCATTTCCTTTTCTCTCTCCTCTCCCCTCCTTTTCCCTTCACCTCTGTGTTAAGTGTGGTGTTGATTGATGGACCTGTAAGAGCCGGGCTGTAGCTCTTATCTAAAGCTGCTCTGCGTCCGCTGCAGCAGTGGAGTGACTCTGCAGGATTGTGGACAAAGCCTAAGTCACTGTTCCTGCTCTCTGCTGAGCTGCAGAGCGGACCGGCCTCTAAGACCGTGTAACACGCTCCTTATTTTTGCTCCATTTGCTGGCCACGTATGGTCTTTTCCAGCATACTGTTTCAGCATTACTTTGCATTTCTCAACAACTTCCTGGTCTCTCTCAGGTGGTTCAGGCCTGGCAGTCCTCTGATCACACGCCCACCTCTGGAGAATCATTCAGTACAAAAGTATATCCTGTACAGCATATAGCGTTACATTCAGGTGATTTGTTATTTGATCACTGCTCTGTGCAGAGTATTATGACACTTTGTTATAAAGTGATAAAAATCATGTTGTACGAATGACATTATTGCATAAGATAACTTTCACTTTAAGTTAAACTACGGCCTTACCTGCCATTTTAATCTTCTGTAATCATTTTTTTGTGCAGATTGGTGTCAACTAGATATATCTAAGTCCTTTTTTCACTGTAAGGCAACACATATTTTTATGATAACGCATTCAGGCAGCGTTAAATTTAGCCGCAATGTTGTTAGATAGTTAATAAAAAATAATAGCCTCCTGCCATTGAGTTGGACTTCCCCCCAGCTCACATTCTTAGAATTAATCATTCTTTCTTCTTCAGTTCCTTTCCACCACTGTTCTCCACAGAAGGGATGAACATCACATAAAAATCATATAAATCACATAAAAAAAGATAATCAGGCCTGCATTATTGGTTAAACTTGTAAATATTTGGGGTGGGGGGAAAATTAATTCACTTAAGTATCACAGTCTCTTTTTTGTATGATTTTTGTATCTTTTTTTTGATTCCTGAATCAGTATAATTAACTAAAACTGCAATAATTCATAATATCAAATCATAATGTTTGTAGAGTCACCATTTTGTTGCTTAAATAGTCTTAACAGTTGATATACAGTCTCCAGAAGTGCATGATTCAAAATTGTGTTAAAAAAAAAAATCACAATAAATCGTACTATTGAATTGCAGTACTTCAGAGTTGGAGTACATATCGAATGTGCACCCAAATATTGTGGTAGTATCGACTCGGGAGGTAAGCATATCGTCCCAGCCTTAGTAAATATCTGCCCCTGCTGACTGGCTGCTTACCTGGTGTACTGTATATGGTGCAAAAAAGCATATGTTTTGCAGTGAACAGAAGAAGCTGCATGTCAGTGTGAGTTTGTCTTTCATTAGAAAAGTGAGGCTCTGAGCTTAGCATGAGTGCGTGTACATTTTGAGGTTAGATTTAGTGCCAGAAATACTGAAGTCATTTGTTAAATGTAGTCCATTCTCCATCCAGAGAACCCAATCAGAAAAGTGCTGCTTTTATCTGTAACAAAGGGATCTCGGTGTTCAGTATCAGATTTCCCTCTCACGACAGTCCTGTATCCTGTGTTTCTTTTTTATTGCTGTGGGCTGCAGGAACTGCCAGGCCACCTGCACTGGCAAACATGGTTATCCTGATGTTATTGCAATGGCCTCCAAGGCTTTGACATTAGTTAGGTGATTTGTTTTTCACCTTCACCGCTCACACACGCCGAATATCATCAAATCAAAACAATCACCTTTGCAATTAAAGCCTCCTCCTCACGGCCCCGTTGTGTCTGAGTGGCAGGAGGGTATTGTACCATTAATGGTGGGATGTATTGTTAGTTTCCCAGGCAGAACATCTACTATTAGAAGCTGCTGACTGTGCAGTCTATCCAGATAACAGAGTGAGTCATCATCATCATCCAGTCAGTTAGAGCCTGCGTATTGGAGTGATGCAGCGCTGCATTCAACCCACAGATCTATTATTTAAATCAGAGGAAGGCTTCTCTGAGGCAGCATATGGAGTTTGGGGACATTATGTACAGGAATAGAAATGCTACTAACTTGTAAGCCACACTAGCTTCTAACTTGTTTTGTGTTTTCACCATTCAGAATTTATCATGTGAGTTCTTGAAGAGGCCATGGAGACCATGTAGTGTCCTAAATCATCAGTCATTGGAGCTGGGCTTGTTGCACAAAAGAGTAATAATTAATTACTTGTCACCCATTTCAAAATTAATAGTGTTAATTTATTCCTGAAGCAGTGATTTACCACTTTACTCATGACATTATTTTTCCATAACATCCTCAGCCTTCATCTTCTGCTTTTAAAAACTGGGATTAGTCATCTGCTGTGCCTGTGCTCCTCTGGGTTAGTGGGCAAACTGTTGCCTGATAAAATCAAGGAAGTAGAAACAGTCCCAGACAGGGAAACTTTTCTCTCCTGTATCTCATCTAAACTGTGACAAGAAGGACTATGTATGCATTACATCACTGCAGAAAAATATTTATGGGCTGCGCTGGGACTTCATTTCTGGATAATTCAACATAAGTCTTGTATTGTATGTGGCTTGTGTTGCGATTGGTGGCTTTAATAGAATAATTGAAGCCTAAATAATAATTTGTTAGATTACTAATTACTCATATATTGAAATTACTGTGAATTACGGCTGCGCAATATGGACAAAATCAGATATCATGTTATCCTTGACCAAATACCTCAATATTGATATTGTGACGATATTGTAGGGATGACTGTTGGGGCTTTCATTTATATATTTACACACAAGAGATTTTTGATCAACAGCCATAAGCAACATGGATATAATGACCAAGCAGGCAAATAATAAAACAGCTGGAACAGACTAATACGCTTAGAAAGTTGCATTTCTTTACTGCAATGCAGGAAAAGACATCATCACTTAAGCCGCATCACGCTAAGATATCGATATGTCTCCCAGCCTCACCGTGTCACCGTGTTACCACCAGAGGTGCTGGTTTTTGTTGGTTGGTTTGTTTTTTGTAGTGGATTTTACCATCATGATGGATTTATAGATGGTAAACAGTGGATACAGTGGATGACTCAGCATAAATACACACACAAACACACACACACACACAATATTGCAATTGCGATATTATTCACAATTTTGGTAAGAATGATACTTTTTCCATTGTAATTTTCTTTTTCTCTGGAAAAAAAACTATAAAACTGATGATACTGTGATTTTTTTTTTTTTTTTTTTTTTTTTTTTTTACTGCGGTCTGTACCAAACAATTTTTTTTTCTTATTTCTGGAGAAATACAGATTGTACACCAGTACATCTCAGTAACACCACTACACTTGATTCATAGTGATTGCAAAATTGCAGTTTTTGCAATATGGGTATTGCACTTAGCCATATTTTGCGATTTCATAACATATTTTGGTTCAGTATTCAGAACTCTCTCTCCCTCTCTCTCAATGGTGAGTTTTAGTGTCCAAACACTAGACAGCAAAAGTGTTGCACAGGACTAGAGGGGCTTAAAATGAGCAACACTGAATTATAACAACACTGTATCATGCACACACGCGCACACACACACACGCACACACACACACACACACACTGCAGGATCAGCCTCTTGGATTAATAGCAGTGACTCAGTCGTGCAGCCTGGGGTATCAGTCCCTGTGTGTGTGTGTGTGTGTGTGTGTGTGTGTGTGTGTGTGTGTGTGTGTGTGTGTGTGTGTGTGTGTGTGCGTATGCGATAGGTATTCAAGGAGACTCTTGTAGTTTAGCACAGCAGGAGTGAGTCACACTTTCACACACACATACACACACCCCTCCCTTTTTTTGCGACCTATAGGGTGCAAGTCGTGAGTTGCATTAGCACTGCAATCTGCTCAGACACGGTGGGCAGGAGGGGGTCTTTGTTTGTCTGCCCCTTCCTGCTAAACTCTTTTATATTTGCACTATCAAACAGTCAAACTTTATTTTAAAACCTCCTTTTAGCACAGGAATTTTCATGCCTGTGTCACAGAGCAGCTCTCATTCCTTAAATTCAACTCTCTCTCACTTATTTCTGCAGCACAGCATGGGCAAATGTTCACGCACACACATACACACACCGCCACACACACACACACACACACACACACACACCCATGTGCACACTCGTTCTGCAGTGCTTTGCAGAACAGTTTGCCAGATATGTGTGAGATTAGTCAAGGTCACCTCTCTCCAGGAAGCGAGGACCAAGGACGTGCTGCCTTTCATGAGAGCCACCGCAGTGTTTCCTCTGCTGCAGCCGCAAATAGTGGAGAACAACACCGCTGTGTGTGTGTGTGTGTGTGTGAGAGAGAGAGAGAGAGAGAGAGAGGCGGTTAATATGCATTTATTCTCTTTCTATACATTTTTT
>OMLB01034928.1:52770-71316 GCA_900302555.1 Myripristis jacobus | reverse complement strand
AGCGTCTTTTTTCTTTTTTTTTTTTCCCTCTTTTCCTTTTTTCTTTCGACTAATTATAACGTACTCAGCCAAGGTAGGCCCAAATTTATTTGCAAAACCGCCTCTGGTATTTCAAGTTCTTAAAATGTGCTTGACTTTACTGAGCCAGCGTAACTGATTCAGGTGCATAATGTTGAAACAACTCAAGATACAGTACACTGAATGAAGTGATCCTTACTTCCTCTATAAATATTTTTATTACCTAGCCTGGTCTTAGGATGAAAAATACGATATACAGCAGCAGAAATAGGGGTTTTATGATGTCTTATACTTTGAAGAATTATATTTATGAATGGCTGTTGAAACATTTGACCATTCACTAAAATACCAAATGCTGTCGGAGGATGTTGTGTGTTTCCCACATGTAACAACTGCAAAAAGGCATCGGGAGCTGATCCACCTTCACAGATGGGCTCTCGAGCCGATAGCTCACATGTATAAAAATTTTCTGCCAGAAAGAAAATGAATGCCGCGGCACAAGCAGCTATTCCCTATGGTTGACTCAGAGTGTGAATATGGTGAGATAAGTGTGAATACAGTGAGGTGGAAAGGCTCCCTCATACAAGTATGCAGCTGTCTTGTCTCTGTGTTCCCTGTCAGGTCCGATGTACCGCCACAGAAGTTTCATAGGATTTTGCGCTCTGTTTGGCAAAGTGGGAAACCAAGTCTCGCTGCAACATTACGACTTTGTGCTACAAAGCGCCCTGATTTAAAATGAATGGAACTGAAACGGGAAACATACAAGCTTCATCACCGCGTGTGTCTTCTTTTCTCCCCTCTGTGAATCTCTGCTCTCTCTCTCTCTCTCTCTCTTTCTCTCTCTGTCTCTCTCAGCTCAATGTGATCTTCCTGGGCATTGCTCTCTACAAGATGTTCCATCACACGGCCATCTTAAAGCCAGACTCTGGTTGCCTGGACAACATCAAGTAAGATTACTCAGATCAACCAGATGTACATTAGAAGCTTCCAGAAGTCACTTTTTATGGGATAAACATCATGTCGTACTAATAAAAAAGCTCTGAAAGGTGTCTGAAAGCTTGAGATCTAATAAAAAAAAAAAAGGTTTCGCAAGAATGAAACTATGTTTGAAGGCTTGCATCATTTTTTGATAGGCTGGAAAAAAAATCTACTCCCCACATGGACTGTTTACCTACATGAAACCACTCAGACTGCAGACAGAAACCAGAACACTTCCGATACCAAAGATGTGTGTGAGTGTGTGTGTGTGTGTGTGTGCGCTTCGTTCAACGCAAGAGCTCTGTAATAAATTCTAGCTTTGAAGAAAGTTTATAATGTCCAGCATGTGTTGACACTGTGGAGATGTCTAAATTTAATTCTGTGTTTATTACTGAGGTTGTAGTTTGCAGAGGTCTTGTGCTGGACTACATTATATTGAGAGGTGTAATTTTTTTGTCCTCCCAATTTATTTATGCGGGAGGGGGACAGAATATTGGAAACACCTCTCCATAAAATACAGTCCAGTACAACAGCACCACGAACTATGAGCTCAATGCCAAACATAGAACTGAATGAACTCCACTATAACTGTGACAAAAAGCAAACCTGAGCATTACAGGCACCATAAAAGTAAATCTTATGGCAGAACAGTTGTATCGGATTGTATTAGATTGTGCAGGTGTACCTAATAGAGTGGCCACTGAGTGCATTTGCACTGGGAGAACAGCAACAAATTTGAAAATGTGAAAATGTGTCAGAGAAAACTGTAAAAAAAAAAAAAAAAAAAAAAAACTGCTGCAGTCGTGAAGAATAAAAACTCAAGTACAAAATCATGTTTGGAGAGATTTGAATTCTTTTGCAGCCTATCAAAACATTTTGAAAGCCGTCAAAATTTCAAATTCAATCTTGTGAAACCTTTTTTTTATTAGATTTCAAGCTTTGAAACAACCTTTCAAAGATTTTTTTTTCTGTTTCGAAATGTTATATGATATTTATCCCATAGCTTTTCCATGTGGCTTTTTTATGACAGCAAGAAAGAACATCTCATGATGAGGTCGATAGTCTGGCTCACACCAGACATCAGCACAGCTCTATTTTGAAGCACAGGAAACACCTTGTTCACTTTGACTCCAGGTAGACTATTTCCTCCCATCTCCCATTCAGTTTATTATAAACTTATTTTCCTGGGCTCGCCTTGCGCCTAGAATCTAACAAGCCATTTTAGAGACATTCTTTCATTACCGATGTTGCTGATTGGCTGGTAGTATTGGTGGCCCCGCCCTTCTCCTTGGCATTAGCAGTGGCTGCTGCCCCAGTTTTCCCGCAAATGATTGGTTGATTTTTGATGAGGCCCAGTTGCGACCCAACCGTTTGTTTTTTCTAGTGACATAATTTCCTATCTGGGAAAATCTCAAGGCGTGCCACCACCGCCATCATAATTTAAGGTGCACGGCACAAAATTGCCAAGGGTTGATTTGAGTAAGACCTATCCGACAGTGTGCAGTGAGGACGTTTTGAGTTTAAAGGTCCTTACTTAAATCAAGCCTCGGTTATTTCGCACAGTGCACCAGGAATGAACGGGCCAGACTGCAGCATCCATGCCAAAACGAGGAGAACTGTTTTCTGTAATACCTCCTCAGAAGGAGCTCTTTTTGAATTCGTTTGAATCCAGGTAGACGATTTCCTCCCTTTTCCTACTGTTTAACAAACCCCGGATTTAAGAGCGCCTCTGTTTTGTGCAGCAGGTTTGTTGTGTTTCTGTATTCAAGCCGCTGCTCCTGAACAGTTCACTTCCCCCCCTCTGGTATTTCGGAGCCTTTTTAAGAGCACTTAAGCTTGCGAACACCCAACCCTTGGGTGTAGGAATCCGAGTCTTCCAGGTAAGCATCTCTCATTATGCTGAAAGGTTGTGTCAGCCTGGGTTAAAATGAAACAGGTATTCTGCTGGGTGTCCATCATTATCTGAAGAGCACGCTTGTCTGCATCGGAAAAGGCCAGGAGGCAATCTGACAGAATTAGCCTGGTGTTATCTTGGCGTCAACATTGCGTAGATGAATATTCATATAGTGTGTGTGTGTGTGTGTGTGTGTGTGTGTATCTGAGTCTGTGAGTCTGCATATCCCTGGCTGCCTCTCAGATAGCATGAAATTATGAATGGCAGTGTTAAACTCAACGTGTACCTCCTCTGTGTTAAGAATGGCTGGTAAATGTGTGTACATGTCTTCAGTCAAGGAATGCGTTTTATTAAAGTGTTGTTATACCAGGCCAATTAAATGTGCGCTCAATAAAGAAAGGGCCAGACCGTTAAGCTTCGATAATAATACTTTGCTCGAGCTTTGATTTCCAGTTGTGTGTGCCACCGGGTTGTGAGAAGTACACAACTCCTTTGCTTACATTCAGCAAAAATAAATATCCCCTTGCGGGATAGTGCTCCGGTAAATGCAAAAACCCCCCCTATATTCAAATTTCTCTCGAAGTCAAAGTATTGGAGCATTGCACATTGAATATCGTGGTCTCACACAGAGGTTTGGAGCATCGCATCTTCTGCGGATTCGGCTCTGCAGATTAAACTTGATGGGGTTGTTGGTTCAGTTTCACTCATTTTTAATTGGATCTTCTCAGAGATGGCTGGCTGGATGTCAAAAAATGAATTGTTTTTTTATGGACTGACCTCCAGCTTTGGGTGCCAGAAGTAACAAGTAACAAGAATGACTTTGGCTTTCTGGTGGAGTTGGAATATTCAGTAAATTCCCTCACACAGTCAAATGGACAAATACTTCAAAACTGTACTTGATTAAAAAAAATTATATATATATATATATGCTCAGCTTTCACCCTTGCCACTCATATCTTGTTAGCCACAGTTCTTGATGATTATTATTATTTATTCAGATTTAATGAGAAGCTATAGGGAGCCGAAGACTTGGCTCCCACTTGTTGGTTAGCCTGCGCTCTGTTTGTTTCTTTTCCTGTGTATTTTCCCACAGGAGTGGAGTCATGATAGTCTGCTCGTATTCAGAGATCACTGCATCATAAAAAAAGAAAGAAAATCTAGTAATATTTTTTTACCAAGTTGTAGAAAACATTTTTTTTAGCATAAGAGCATCTCCTTTTTTGACAGCACAAAAGCATAAAATTGCTTTTGTGAAATATCCAGCTGCCTGTTTAAAAAACTGCAAAGCTTATGACTGAAGTTGGCCGGCCGTCTGTAGGCTTAAATTTCGTTTTTTTTAACTAAAGAAGACACCCACAGATTTCGATGTGACAGTGGTCGGTCAGGGCAGCTGACATTAAAGGTCTTGGACTTGTGGGGAATGCTGTTCATTAAAAGCCACTAAAAGTGATACATTTCAGTAAACAACAGCATGTCGTGCAGCTCACAGGACACGCTGTCATGTCTCAGTCCTCGTTTGTCTTTTGATCTGTGTAATTTGTGAGGTTTGTTGGATAATTGATGGCGTTTTCTTAACTTGTCGAAAAGCAAAAAGTTGCAGTTTCACTTTGGCTCTGTGTGGCACAGCTGACAAGCGCTGGGTTTAGAGTCCCTTTACACTGGATAGTGACGCAGCATTTTTGGTCATTGTCTTGGTCTCAAGCTGGTGTCAGGCAGACTGATTCTACAGATGGGGTAAAGTTGTTTTGCTGCCTATTTGCCATGATGGATAAGGGTCTCTGCTATGTTTTTGCTGTCTGCCCTGCCTTTTTTAAGGCACTCTGGACACATTAGTCTCCTTTATGGCCAGCATACTGGCTGCTGTTGTGTAGCCTCGCGTCGCTGGCTGTGTCTCAGCACAGTGGCCTCTGTCTGCCCTGCTTTTCTCAGCACAGGATATACACACATTTACTCTTACACAAACGAACACACCCACCAGACAGATACACAACTACACGCACGTACACACACACCCCATTTCGCCTTTCTCACACTGGCTGAAATACACACAGATACCCAGTAGCCCTCGATTGGCACTGTAGCCGCTGCACTGAGGCTTGATCTGGAAATAGTTCGCTCAGCGGTGCACTTTGATTCGACTCCAGACCAGGACTGGACCACAATGGCGGTCACATTTTTTTGAGCAAAGGGCTTTATTCCAAAAAAAGAAGTGCACCATTAAAAAATGTTTTTGTACTCGGGTAAATGATTGATGGCATAATATTGCAATTGATTATGAAATGTATTTCAAGTTCTTGGCGATTGTAATTTTGGTGCTTACAAAATAGAGACCCTATTTTTAAAATATTGAGTAATGAGTCTTGGCTCGCAGTTGAGTCAGATAAATGAAGCCTGAAAAAACTGTGTGGATCTGGACCGACGATCACCAAATGAGTTTTATTTTTAATTTTTTATGTTTTTCTGCCACTGCTTGTTTATAATGTTTCCAGAGTCCTAGTTGACATTCTTGGCAGTTATTAAGATCAAATACTCTTGGCAGAACTATATTTGGTTACCGTTTTCCAAGCCTGTGTGCGAACATGCCTGTGTGTGTGTGTGTGTGTGTGTGTCTTCAATTCCTCTTAGAAGCATTGCCTTGTTTTGCCGTTCAGGAAAATATTGACTGCTGGCCTTCTGTGTATTGTATGATTTATCACGCTGGTCTCCCACAATGTAGCTCAGGCCTGACCTCCCAACCACGGGTCTTGCAGAGCACAAAACAGCCCACATCGTTTCAGTTTGGCGCTGGAAAACGGTCGGATGCCGCATGGCTTTTGTCAGCCCTCATTCATCTGACACAGTTTTTAACCTCGTGACTCATTAGTCAACACACCCGCGCATGCACACACGCAGCACACTGGCTTGTATTGTAAATATTAAACCAGATTCTGCTTGGCGAAACTATTTCTCGAATAATTATAATAGGTGGTCGCTGGAGCTCGTGCCCTATTGTTTACAAAAAAAAAACAACAACAGAAAAACAAAGGAGGCTGCAGTCTTTCAGCTCTTAACATGGATTGAAATGAAACTTATTTAATGATCGTGTTTCTCTCAGCACTAAATGTCAGAGCCTGAGATTTATTTGTCCCATTTGGTCAATGCCGCCTTGGCCATTAGTCAAAAGTAAAAGAAACTGGCTTTTATTTTGAGAGGCAGCCTTTGCCTTACTTTTCATACAAGGTTTTTCTCACAGTTGAAAATTGCTTATCAAGAAGGAGCGGTTCGATGATCATGACGGTGCGGGTTAATTAAGCCAATTTTACTTAGTTTAATGAGGTGTGTCTTCTTTTCTCTCATCTTTCTTCTGTTTGGTTCGATGTCACGTTTTCTGTTCAGATTTCATCATGCGGTCTTGTTTTAATATGAATGTTACATCTCTCTTTCACTGTGTATCTCTTTTTTTTTCCCCCAGCTTTTCTTCTTTTGATTAGAACTCGCATCCTGCCTTTTTATCTTATGCCATGTTTATCTTTAACATCTCTCTGTTTTTCATCTTTTTTTTTCTTCTCCCTCTTCATTTTAGCTACCGTTATTATGATGGATGTGTTATTGTAGAATGGCACTGGTAAGATGTAACATTTCTCAGCAGAAGATGTAGAGTAGAATTGATGTTGTGTTTGATGTGTTTTTTCCCCCTCTCCCCATAATCTCGACAGCTACTGACACTGCCATTTGATTCATGGAGTAGGGCGTGACTTTTGCACTGGTGTAAACTTAAACTAAACACTCAAACTTCTGCTGCGCGGGGCATATTTCCACGATGATGGACTGAACATCTTGTGAGGAGAAGGGTTTTGAATTTTTGTCTGGCGCACGCCGCTCTCCATGCTGATAACAACCTTCAAATGAAACATGCTAACTAGGATGATGTCAGCGATAAAAAATGTCCCCGCTGACATCAAAAACTTTTGCGCTACTGATGTCTCGGTAAACAGTTTCAGGTGATTGGCATTTCCTTTCAAGCATACCTTTGGTTAAATAATTAACACCCTGTAGAGTTGTATCACAGCGTTTCCTCTTTTTTTTATCCTCTCGGAAACAGCCTGTAAAATGCTCTCTGTGCAGGTTTAAAGTAGGCTGAATTGACCAATTGCAATCTCATACTTAAATGATTTGTGCCATTTGAATGAATGGTACCTCAGCAAATTGAGTCATTCTGAAGAAAATTGTCGGTAATTTGACACCACAGTCTGAAATAGCTCTCTCTTTAAAATTACTCATTTTGGGCATTTTTGCTTGATAATTAGCACAATAAAGCTTTTCTCGCTTTTTTTTCCCCCCCCTTTCCTTGTGAAAGCCTACAAGTGCTCTATCATCTGTACCGCAGCCCCTCAGGGATGTAGATCTCAAGCGGCATCATCGCACGGCCATTCAAATTGGTTCAGTGGGACGCAGTTGAGGTTTTGTGACAGGCAGAGTTGAGCAGGACAGGAATTGCTTTGATGAAATAGTTGACATCGTGAAAGCCATTTAAAATGCACATGTATAATGAGAACTTTGGATTTTGCCTCGCCAAATTCTACAATGAACTGTTTTGCAGCCGATGATGCCGGAGATCTGAACCGGGAGGATCGGTTACTGATATTGTATTAATGACTTTCAGGCATTCAGCACTCCAGACAGGATAAGACTCTTAGCGATACAACCACTTCATTTGTAAGTGAGTTGTTCGGCTGGTAGATGAATGCCATGTGCGGTTTCAGAAGGCTTGCATCAAGGCTTTTACTATGCAGCTCTCAAACTCATATTTTTATCCGCCATCTCCAGAAGCCAGATAAGCCGCGTACAGTATGAGTGGTAGCCTCTTCATATCCTGTCCTCTCGGATGCATCTGTTATGACCTCTGGTGTCTCTATCATCAACCATTCCTTGAACAAAAACGCCACTAGTTAGAGGTCAATATTTTGTTCTCTTTTTGCCCACCGCTTGTGTTTCCCTGTCCATTCAGGGGGCAATCGCCTTGATGAAGTACCTCTCCCACCAGGTCATTAAGACAGCCCTGGGAAAATTATGTTTAATGGTTGCCCTGCCGAATTCATAAATCATTTATTTTGCCGTGCACCTGGCCCATTTATAACATCTAAAATGCTAAGGTCTGCCAGCATTTATGAGGGGAGCTGGATACTTCTGTGAACCAAGATAATTATGCTTAGCACCTGTAAATCACTAACAGCACAAATCCCCTCCCATAATTTGTGAATGTCTGCGGATGCGGATGCAGCCTGAAATCCAGTGCAGCTTTCACTGCCATTGCCGAGATAAGCTCCCTTGCCTCCCAGTGCATCGTTTCGGTGATTTCCCCCACTCTATGTCTAAATTTGAACACTGTTTTCAGGGCCTCACACTTTACATAACTTTCCAGTCCTTGTTATGCCACGCTTTGATTTAATGTTGCCTGTTTTCTCTTTGTTATTTTGCTCTTGTCATGTTGCTCAGCTATCAGGATTATGAACCTGAGATCAAGTAAGACAAAACTGGAAGTGCCCTCCATCCATACTGCCATCTTTCATTTACTCTCCTATAAGAGCGAATCAGGACCCAAATCCATCTAGCTGCCTCTCTGAATCATTAGCATGATGCATTGTGGAGCACTCAGTCATGTTGAAGGCCGCATTAGTGTGTGCACAGCCCTCCTGTGTTAGATATACATAGCCTACGGATGTGACACATGAGATTAGGTTTAAATGCCACCTGTATCTTCACAGTGTACGCTGTAGAAATGTTAGCACTGTAGTGTTATAGGCACACTATTCATAAGTACTTTAAAGTGCAGATACCATTTGGTTTTTATACTTTCCTGCCAATAACCACGGCAGGTGACCATGCAATATTTTTAAAGACCCAGGCTTTTACACAGCATTTATTTCAGTTTACAGCTACAAGACACTTAAGTCAACCCACAGGCAATAGATTTCAATGTGTAATGAAAATGAAAATTGGCTCCCAATGAAAATGCCATATTTGATAGCTGCAGAGTCATAGAAAACTGCATCGTAGTGTAGCCTAGATGTATTCACCTAACAGCGGTGGTTTCACATTTACATTTTAACTATATCTGGTATTTTTCAGTCACGCCGCTCTTTAATGATGTACCCCACATTTTTATCTGTTAATGTATTACTCTGGCTTCACACGGAAGAGTACGAATGAGTAAAAAAATTCAATTCCATGTTTATTTCTCATCATCCTCTCTCTTACCTCTTCATCTGGATTCATGTGTTTTTTGCCCCACTGATAGGCTGCCCTTGCTTTTCACCTGTGTTTTTATTCATAACATGAGCTGCTCTCCATTTATATATGTGTTTATTTATTTATTCATTTATTTTCCCATTTATTTTTTTTCGATTCCTCGCGAGCACATTTCTGCAGTTAAAGCTATGGCCTTTAAATTAGCCGTGCCTCCATTGATTCTCATTCCATTTAGCGATGCAGCTTGAATTCTCACTGATAAGAAAACATGTAGCTTGAATTCGAAGTTTGCAAAGCGGTGACCTTATTTCAAGGTTGACACTATGCAAGAGAACAAGTCAGCGTCTGCGTTTGTTTGACCTCTGAAGGGTCACATGTAACATGAGACCTCCGTGAGCTGATGTATGATATGGCAAACGGGCATTAAAGGATATCCCAGTGATTTACTATAATGATGTTTCTGGAAAAAATAACATGGACTTATTTCTTCTTTAATGTTTGGCCTTTGACCTCCTTTATTGACTTTTGCTAATGGAAAGGGCTATTTTGGAAACTCTTTGAACACAATGGGGTTTTCAGATCATTTGTAAGCTGGTTATTTTGCTGTGTTCCAGATCGTGGGTGATTGGGGCCATTGCCTTGCTGTGCCTGCTGGGCCTCACCTGGGCTTTTGGCCTGATGTATGTCAATGAGAGCACGGTGGTAATGGCCTACCTCTTCACCATCTTCAACTCCCTGCAGGGAATGTTCATCTTCATTTTCCACTGTGTGCTGCAGAAGAAGGTACGGACTCATTCTGAAAGCTTTTTTTTTTTTTTTGGCAAATCACCATTATACACAGATGGTCCAATCCAAACCAAATCCACTGAGAAAAAAAGAACAACTGGTCTTCATGGGGTATAATCTCATTTGTTAAAATCTGTTCAGGTTGAATCAAACAACCAATCACCTCAAGGAAATGGAAGGGGAAAATCTCCACCTAGCCCACCTTAGTTATATTGACTGAGCTTATCTTACCGTAGCTATGCCTTCCTACTTCCTCTTTGCATCAATATCAGATCCACAGGCATGACTGTGCATGAGCTTGCAAGTCACTTTGGGTCCTGTTTGAGAAGTTTGACATCAAATTTTTGACGGAGGTCCACCCATTCTCTAAAAAGTTACCTATGCGAGGCTTAAAGCTGAATGAGTCGACCTCACACCTTGGCTAATGGCGAGGGTGAGATGTAATTCATTTAAATATTTGAGGTCCAACACCCAGAAATGATGTCATGTGATGTCAGTGAACTGCCCACCCACGTAACCCGGCCAATCTGTGACCACTTTCCTCCAAAAGATACCAAAATGTTCACAGAGGCAAAAGCTGTTCAGGAGACAGATCGTATTTCACTCTTCAAATTTTGAATCAAAAGCAATTTTAAGTATTCAGATCAGGTCAGATGTTTTGCCCTGGCTTTCACATTTTAAATTTTTCCTACTTGTGTTGACATTTATTTGATATTGGACATATGTTGTCTTAAGGCATGGATTGATGAAAGAATTTGTTAAAGTGGCTTTTAAACTTAATTTTGATTGACTCTTTGGACGGAAATGACTGATTTAGCCTCATGTTAAATTTAGATTCTCCGTCTATTCATTAATTTTAATCTGACAGTGGAAGGAGCTACGTAGATGACAGTTAATGAGCAGTCTAAAAATAAATTTCTACAATATAAATGCCAGGTTTTATTGAGGCTCTGGCTGATGGTGGTCAGGTTTGGACAGAATATTTCTCAGGCTTTACTCGGGACGGGTTCAACATTTTGTTCTGGTTGCCAAGTTGAGTTGGATTCAGATAAATTTCCTGAGCTGCAATCGTTACTGTCCATAGTATACATGTCCAAGATCATAATTTGGCAATTAAGGTAAATAGTGTGAATCTACAGCACCTCAGTGCAATCAGGATGTGATGCTTTTTTCTCTGTTACAGCCCAAATTTTCTCAGTAAAATGCTATTTTTTAAAAAATAAAAATCCTGCCCTCTGCCCCTTTAAAGCACACAGATTTAAACCATGGATGGACTTTATGCAGACAAATGCCTGTTCTGCTCCGTTCCTAACTGCATCATAAAAGATATTTTTCTGTGCATTGGTTTTTTTTTTTATTATAGTGTTTAAGATAGTTGGATTTGGATTTGGTTCACTGTGTGTTTGTTAAATACATATGTTGTCTTGGTGTGCAGGTACGTAAGGAGTATGGGAAGTGTCTGCGTACCCACTGCTGCAGTGGTAAAAGTGTGGAGAGCTCCATCGGCTCTGGGAAGGGCACGGCCTCTCGAGCTCCAGGACGTTACTCTTCGGGGTCACAGGTGGCAAGAAACTTCCCATTTTCCCTTTTCGTCACTTATTTTCACCTTTATTTGAATCCACAGCATCCCTTAGCCCATACAGCACAAGCTGACGCTCATTCAGTTCATGGCATGCCAGTGAATTTCATCATTACAATACAGTATGTCATTCTCAAACATAACAGCCTGCATTAGTCAACAGTCACTATTGTCTCCTGTAGCCAGAAGCAAGAGGGAAGAGTTTATCCCACCTAATAATCTGTGACATTGTGCAGCTGCACACCTCCATAGAGAATGAATGAGAAAAGATTGAAAAGGTGACTGTCACGGTATGCATAATAGTTGTCGGAGAATTAGTATGCATTTGCTTGTGTGGAACTAATAGCACAGGTAAAATCCTTTGCCTGTTGAGATAAACATTTTTAAGTAGACAAAGTCAGTCTGCTATTCATTTTCAATGGAGCAGCTCCAGACTGTACATTGGTATGAAATCTTGGCTGTAGCCTCGGGAAGTGATTGTTAATGCACACAACTACGGATTTGACTGTTTCTTGCCATAGGAATATGTGAATTCTTAAAGTGGTAAGTCCCCATGTAAAGTAAATTGTTAATGTATCCTTCCCACATAGAGATGAAGTATAGAATGATTTGCCATGATACACTATAATTGAACATCATATCCATATCCCTGACTGTGATTTTCTTCCAATGTTCAATTATAAATAGTCCTTAGAGTCAAGCATGCAGGGGCAACCCACGACACAAGCTGGATTCAGCGTGCACATCAAAGCTTTTAATTATACACAGGGCTTTGACGAGATGGCTCTAACCTCATGCTCAGTTTCTTTCTATGAGCGAGACAGAAATGGAAACACTCACAAAGACGTGGATATTTACTGCCGAGCCTTCAAAATGAATGTGTAATCAGCAAAGTACATTCTAACACACTGGAGTTTTATATCAGTCCAAGAAAAAAACAACAAAAAAAAGTCATTTCCAACCCAGCTGTGTGTCTAGTATTGTTCTTGTCCATTTATTAGACAGTATGTTAAAGTTATCATCTTGGTCGAGGTGCTCTTATTAAAAAATATGAGATGTGTGTTATCATACAGTAATTAAGCATACCGATGTGTTGAATGTGATAATATATTCTTTTAAAAGTGCAGCAGCAATCATACCACCCCTGCTAAGGCCTGCGGACGTTTTGCACATCATATTAGAGCTGGGAAACATGGACATAATTAAATACTGTGATATCTTTGACCGAATACCTGGATGTCAATATTGCAGTGATGACTGTTGGTGCTTTCAGAGGATATTTATGGATATGATGACCAAGCAGGTAGAGGCAAATAATAGAGCAGCTGCAGCAGGCGAATTAGTTCAGAAAACTGCATCCCCTTACAGTAATGCAGATTTCAAATCCGGAAAAGGCAACACTTGTGCCATATGTTATAATGTTATGATATCCAAAATATAAAATATGTATCAATATATCACCTCATCCCAGCTCATACATGTTGAAAGCTTCTGTGATCTACCAATGGAGAATTTCAGAGAAAGAGAGATTTGGGGAGGCACGGAGACAGTTGCACTAAATTCAGTTAATGGAGATGGCATTGGCAATGACTTAATTAAGCTAACACTTTTCTGTGGTCTTAAAGGTAATCACGGGAAAACAAAGTCTTGAAAGCACCGCTCTATTTCAAGGCTTTGTGCGACTGCTACAGCGTTTCTGCCATCATTAGCTCTGTCCCTGCTGTTTCTTTGCATATCGTTCACGGATCGGGCCTTTCATGTACAAGTGCACAGTATTTTGACATATATAGAGGAAATATATTGCCTTGCTGGTTGAATAGCCTGACCCTTAGCCTGTGCAACAGCCCATGGGGTTTTATGGGAATTAACCAGGATAAACTGTCCTGAATTGAGCCTTTTCAGTCTGAGCCACTGAATAGGAGAGCTAGACTGATGACTTTATTATTGACTTCACTTGTCCCAGTACTAATACTCACCTTTAATTGGAGGTCACGCATTGCCTACAGCTGCTGTTGCTCATCATTTAAATAACACAATTAAAAGCTGACAGTTTTTTTCACTTGTTTCATATTAAAATTATTATGTTTCATTGCGAAACACAAAATAGACGAGGCTACAGTTGAGAAAAGAAGAATTTAAGAATCAAAGTAAACTAAAGAGAGAGTTCTTGAGTTGATCTTAACGCCAACACTGCTTTCCCTCTACTTGCAGACTACAGCATGTCTCACTTTTGAGCTCTGTCATTGAGAATGTGTTCTGGCATGTTGTTTGTCTCCGCAGAGCCGCATCCGTCGAATGTGGAACGACACGGTCAGAAAACAGTCAGAGTCCTCTTTCATGACCGGCGACATCAACAGCTCTGCATCGCTCAACAGAGGTACTTGGTCACAAAGCAAACATTTGCTTGAATGACCACACAATGCGCCGGCCTCAAGCTTAGATATCACAACTGTGTCAGCCAGGGGAATGTGGTGTGGAACGATGAGTATTTACAGCAGCAGGAGTTCACTCACGAAAACGCCCCACTTTGGTGTTATTGTGCTTATAATGATTCGTACATGCTGTTACACGAGGAATAGGCGCAAAACCTGTGGTGTGGCAAAAGCGCCGAAGTGGTGGTTGTCTTTTGTAGACAGGAATAGCTTTTGACCACAAACCATTCTACCACTAACTATTCTAAAGCGACCACAAATTGGTCTTTTAGAATAGTTTGCTTGAGATACGACAAATACTTATGAATCTCAAGGGTAAACAAACTCCAAATGTGTTACAAGACTCCAATATTTCTCCAGTCCCCTGTTAATTTTCACCAAATATCGAGGTAATTTGCCAGACATTCGAAATTAAATGTATTTATTGTGAATCAAAGCCATTGCTCCAAAATCAAAATGGCACTGATAGCCCTGCAGCACTGAAATAGCTTTTGAGCATTTGTCAACATTTTGGCCAGACGGAGGGAGAAGCGTGATTGCGAATGCAAGTTGGCGTTTGAAAGGATAAAATGCTTTCTGGTGCCACACTGTTAGGGGAAATAGTTGGCCAAATGAGTTGGTGTTTTCAACCAGGAAGTCATTTCAGCTATTCATTGAAAGATATTTAACCGTTTTTTGTTTTTTTTCTAAAAGTAGATGACATCCGTTCACTGACCAGTTTGTGAAGTTTTGAGCTTTAAGTTCCCAAGATCAGGGAAAATGCAAGTCTGTTAAATGATGCAGGGAAACAGCTCAAAGATAAGCTGACGTATTATTTACAATATGCATATGCATTCTCAAGCTTACAGTTCCATGACATGCAATCCCAAAAACCCCGAAACTGAAAGCAATCTCTGTATACTTTGAGGAGATCTGTTTATGCAGAAAAACAACCTAAAAATTCATTTCATTGGCATTCCACTTCAGAGACACAAGTTACAAAGCATTTTACCATAATGTATTTGACAGCAGCCTAGCGAATAGGTTTAACTTATGGGTCTCCTGAATTACACAGAACATAAATACCAGACAGCCCAGACTGCATTTGCAGTAGCAGCAAATACTGTCCTTGCTGGCATCCCTCACTGACACTCTCCCCACTCATTGCATCTCTTGATGGAGGGCTCAAGTTCCACACTGCTCACTCCCTAAATTTGCTCTGGGCTCCTGCTCGCGTAGACACTAATGCATCGTTACAATGACGGATTAATGTTCGACAGCGGGAGGAAGTCGAGATCTCAATAATTAGGCACTCAGCTTAGCACCATCAACAGACACAGCTTTTATCCGTGGCAAGGAAGCGAGATTGGGACGGAAAGGGTGAGGGAAGGCAATGTGAAGGTGGCGCGGGAGTTTAGGGAAAGCATAGATTTTGCACTAAAGAAAGGGGATGGGATGGGCGGAATGGGAAATTATTAATACAAATTTACACCCGCAGCCTCTTATCAGGCTGGATCTGGTAGCAAAAATGTTGGAGGGAGCTCGAGTGTCTGCTGGGAAGGACTCTCTGTCATCTCAGTGGATGTCACATGGCACACTCACCAACATCATAGCAAACAGATGCAAACAGAATCGCTCTTACCCGCAACTGCTCCCGCGTTGTTATTATGGAATTATGTGTAGATGAGCGAGCATTTCTTCCTGATTTGTCCTTTTCATTTTCTGCACCCGGCGTCTCCCCTCAACGTACAAGAGAGCGGGGTTGCAGCTGACACTCCTCACGCTGTGCTCCTCTTGAGAGGGAGCCATGCAATCATCTTGATAGCATTGCATGTTCAATTTATCCCAGTATTCGCGATTATTGCTACACAATCAGCGCGGTTTGGAAATTGGCCAATTTATCAAACACAGACACAATAAGTGGGGATCTGGTGTGGGGAAAATTGAAGTGGCTGTTTTTATTTATTTATTTATTTATTCATTTTTGGTGGAATACTCTGTAATTAGGGCAAGCAAAAACAACAGCAACAAGAAATAACATTGCAGAGTACATCAAAATAATAATTTGATTTCAAAACGGTATTCTAATTAGTTAATGCTAAACTCAAAGAAAACACATAGATTGAGGAAAAGAGAGCTTAAAATCAGCAGCATAATTCTATATGTCGTTTCTAGTCCATTAAGAAAAATATATTCTACATGATATGGAGTTATATTTGCAATTAGATCACCACCAGAAGGCACTGACCACCAAACTTAACTTTATTTCATCAACTTTATTTACAAAAGTCTCTGGGTAAATGTCAGACCTTGATTCTTCCTTTGTTTCTTCATTTTTTAAAAGCGAATTACAGTGCTATATTGATTGATGAAGTCTCTCTCTCTCTCCCTCTCTCCCTCTCTCTCTGTCTGACAAATTCAGAGCATTTCAAAAGAACAGTACACTCTGGTGGAGGAACTAATTGCTGTATACTTCCACCTCAGATAAAAGACGTTCACCCGCTCTGGCACCGTTCACCGTGGAAACGCATGCATGTGCCCTCTTGATATACTTTGAATTTGATTTATTTAAAAACAATAATCAGATGCCATGTTGGCGGGGGAGAATCTTGTAAACAGGAAGCCAATAGAGGTGAATGCAGAGTGGCAAATATTTTCAGCATGCTTGATATTCCGTGCGATGTATTGAACCACTCGAAAATAAATTATTTTTTATCAGCAGTCAATCTGCACCATTCAAATTGAAGATTGCAGCCTTCACATCTACAGTTAATCACAGGACTCACACTGTAAAGGCTCTTTTGGTAGTGGGGAGGCATGTGGCCGGGAATCCAGTGAGTCATTTAAAGCGGATTCTGACAGCAAATATCTGAGGACATCCGCTGCATAAATAGAAAATGAGCCTCAGTTGTGTTTATGCAGAGGAACAAAAGCTGAAAGATCCTGCCAGGAGAAAGCATTGCCATGACCATCTTGACTCAGGGAGGACATATCACTCTAAGATTATTCCGTAACAATACACAAGACAGTGATACAAAGGGTGAACCTTGGTCCTGGGTGAAATTGAAGGAGTGCCCTAGAGAAGATTATAGCACTTGAGCTCATAAGGCCGGTAGTATACCTGCAATAAGCTATAGTTCTGGTGCAGAGATACAGTAAAAGCTGTAACACATACTGTAAAAGCGGCCCACCATGCAGTGTGTGGGACTACCTCGGCTTTCATGACAATTAGAAAGCATTCAAAACGCAATTACAAGACATTTGACCTTTAGCTATACAAAAATAAAAGTGAGCCAAGGTCTATTAAAAGGCTAGCAGTAATTTAAAGGAATACTCGCAGACTGAGACAAGACGTTAGATACATTTTCACCTCTGTGCGTCCAGTGATTCGGTTTCTCCGGGTAGCATTTTGTGTGAGCTTAGCATAAAGACTCGAAGTCCACAAAGTGAAGTCAAAGTGAAAAAATAAACCTTACAGCAACTCTGAAGCTGTGTTATTTACTCAGTGTATCGTGTGTATTTGAAATAAGTTAAGGAACCCGAACCACTGGACATACAGAGGTGAAAATGGTATCCAACATCTTGAGAGAATGGCTCTTGACCTGCCTCTTAGAAGCAATCACAAGAATTTGGGACCTATCATTTGATGTTTACGAATTCAACGCAATGACCATTATGTCCTGTTGAAGTCGAGTTCAGGAATGTTCCAGTTTGTGTCTTGTGCTGGCAATGTGAGTGCTTCTTTGTAACTTTGTCTGCTAACACATGTACGCTGTCTGAATGTGGCACACAACGGTGGGCTTAGCACTAACGGCCGGCAAATGTCATTGACAATACAGTAAATGCACCTGTCCATCGGTCCCATTAGCCACATCAGTCCAGCTCTGCCACTTCCCGTAGCAAAACCCCTCACACTAATGATCATGTGATCATTTGAATGTTAACGGCTGTCATTGCTCAGCTGCATTTGCCTGACTGATATGTATGTTCTCTCTCTTTCTCTCTGTATATATCTGACTCTTTCACTCTGTTACCTATCTGTCTCTACGCTCTCGTTCCCCTCTGTTTTCTGTCCCTCTCTCTGCCTCATTCTGTCTCTTTCTGGCTGCTCCAGGGGCTATGGCTAACCATCTTATACCTAATGCACTCCTGCGTCCTCATGGCACTAACAATCCCTATAATACATTGCTTGGGGAATCGGCAGTCTATAACAACCCTCTGGGCATGTACAACACACAAGGTGTGCGAGCTTCTTTTCATTCTTTAGCATTGTCACTAGAGCAGTGTTTTTTAATGCCCGGTCTTGGGGAACTTTAAAGGTTGATATTATTGGACAGTTGAATTTGATGGATTTGTCCTGAGCTGCATTGCCGGTGTTCAACCTTGAGGGTTTTTTTTTCTCAGGGCTTGGATTGAGAAACATTGCTCTAGATGTTGTCTGTAAGCAGCAAAATAAAAATTATAGCTTTATCACAAAAGTCCTGCAGCTTTATGTTGCTGTGGGGTTTTTACATGGCGGTGTATCATGGCTTCAGGGCAGGGCATGCCACTCACAAACAAGCATGAGTCACACTCACTCATTGCTGCTTGTCCAACACAGATAATACAGTGTTTAAAAAAAAAAAAAAAAAAAAAAAGGCAAATTTTTTAAA
>OMLB01034928.1:37714-49645 GCA_900302555.1 Myripristis jacobus | reverse complement strand
GACAACCTTCACAATCACCTCCACCAGCCGGTGCCGCCCCCCCTTCCGCTGCCCCACCACCCCTTCTCCTCTGCCACCACTTCCTCCTCGTCCCGGAGGAGAATCCCCCAGGAGAACAGCGAAAGTTTCTTCCCACTACTTACTAACGAGCACACCCAGGATGAGGGCTCGTCACCCAGCCACAACCACCAGAGAGACTCCCTCTACACCAGCATGCCCATGCTGGCCGGCCTGCCCGACGTGTCTGCAGCATCTGCCGACGGTTCCAAGGATGCCGGGGACACCAAGAGCCCAGAGGCCAGCTCGGACGACGTTTACTACAAGAGCATGCCCAACTTGGGCTCGCGTAACCACCTCCATCAGCTGCACTCCTACTACCAGCTAGGGCGGGGCAGCAGCGATGGCTTTATTGTGCCCCCAAACAAAGAGGATGTAACCCCCGAAGAGGCCCATCAGGAGCCCTCGCACCTGGTCACCAGCCTATAGACCCAACCACCTGTCGCCCCTTCCGATGTCCCTTCTATTACCGTGGTCCTCTTTCCCTCCTGTGCCCCCTCGTTCGATCAGTCATTGGCAGTGGTAGCCTTTCTTTTTATTCTGTGTCCTGAAGACTGAAGCCAAGCAAATAACTCTGTTCTCTTGCTATTACTGACCACAAACACAATTTTAATTGCTGCGTTTGGTGGCTAATATGTGACTAAATTTGGTTAGACATGCGGGAATCTGTCGATGTTGTGTTTCTCTTTTGTGAGAGGCTCAAACCCTGTGTGGATTTATATGTTTATGTGTGAGAAGAGACAAGCACTCATACAGGATTTTTAGGTCTCGGAGATATAGTCTGACAGTCCAAAGGAACTACAAATGGCCCAAAAAACTATTTGATGTGTAGAGTACACAAGAACAAATGGGAAATTTAAAAAAAAAGGACTATTTTATTATACTTCTGTATCCATATTGACTTTTTGAAAGATTTTCTTCCTCTTTGGTGAGTTGCAGCACATTTTGTTTGCTGAAGTGTCCCTGCAATGGAAAAAAAACACAAAAAAACAAAAATTAAACAAAATACAAAAACAACAACAGATTTTGAACAATTACCTTGAAGGAATTATTGATCGTATGCTTTGAGGCATAGCTGTTCTTTTTTGTTTCGTTTTACTGTAATAACAGTTGTTAAAAGAGGGAGAAAAAACTAATAAGAGAATTATGAGATATTTCTATGTAATTGTACAGATACTAGCATTGCACATAATAGTATGCTTTTTGTTCCACCCAAACCATTTGTCTCTGTAAATGTAGTGGTTAGGAACAGTTTTGTTCTGTTGTGCTGGCCTTTCCGGGTTTCTGATACCAGTCTGTTGTTTTTTTTTCCTCTTTTATCTCTTTCCAAGAAACAACCACCCAAACAGCAACAGAATAACACACACACAATCACAACACAACAAATACAGACATTTTTGTGCAATGTGTCCATCTTTGTTTTCGGGTCTGTTTTGAGTTCTCGTTCGGTTTGTTTCTTCACTGTGTAGATAGGAGAATTCTGATTCAGTGATTGTTGAGGGAGCAGAATCAGTCCTAAGTGTCCATAAACTTAATCACGAGGTGTCCCTCAGAAAGGTGCGTAGTGCATTCTGCATTTCTTTTGACATTCAGACGGCGCTTGTGCTTCTCAGAAAGAGAACAAATTGAATATTGATGAGCACTAGGCACTTGTACAAAAACGAAAGACGGCTGTTTTACTTATTAAAGAAGGAGATTTTGGAGTGAGAAAAACTGGAAAAGTGTTTTTGTTTTTCTTCCTCGAGGGAAAAAAAATATATTTATTTATTTGTTTAAAAACAATAAAGTGGACAATGGAGGTAAATGAGTTTAGTGGCACAGATAAGTTTTTATTATCGGCTATGGTTATGGCTTTTTATTTATTCCTTTTTGTATTGGTTTCCAAGTTGAATGACCTCATAACTAATATTTGTTGTAACAGTGAAACTTGTTTGCCAACAAATAAATTACTGATTAAGATTTATCACATAGTTACGACCATAGTTCTGGTGTTTTGTCTGGGTCCTGGGATAATTTTATATAGATAAAGGGTAAGGACCTTCAAATGAGGGAACTATTGATTCTCTTTTTTTTTTTTCCTTCTTTTTAATTAACGGCTAATATCCCTCCTAAGCCCTCTGTCCTCTCTGGTGCCAAAAACCCTGCAACTTCAGCTCAGGACCAGTGGAAGTGCTGTGTAAGCTGTGGTCAAGCAGTGATTTTGTAAACTTCGTGTAATAAATGCTTAAATGTCATTGTTGGCGTAACCTTTGAATTCCTTACAGATGTACTTAACATGAGACTGAGAACAGAGCGTGCAGTGAGGGAGGCGCGGGAGTCGTCTGGGCCGTCCATCATGACGTGAGGCAGGAGGAGAGGTGGGTATGCTTCGCACTCCGAAGAGGTGTTTTATTGCTTCTTACCGGCGAGTGGATAAAATGATTGAAGCTCAGAGTCAAGGTGCTGATGGAAGTGCACTGTCATGGTCACAAAACAAAGGTTTTTGGGATACGGTTATGGGGTTCCACAAAAATAATGATATAGTAGTCATTTGAAAATGAAAACATATGAGGGCTTACATATTGCATTCATTTTAAGTTCAATTTTGGAGGGAAATAGTGAAATTTAAGATAATTGTATGATTAAAGAAAAGTGAAAAAAGTATCATGGTCTTTCAAAAAGCAAGAAAAAAATTCAGTATGTACATTTTCAGTTTATTTTCAGTAAGTAAACTTCTGTGTACGTACAAGTAGTCAAATTCATTGTCATCTCCATTAATTATCTTCATTAGTTTTGAGTGCAGATCTGTGCATAACAAAGCACAGTATATTTCTTTGATTGACATTTCAGTTATTACTTTCATAGGAATCATGCATTATTACAGAAACGTGTGATGACTAGTGAAAAAGTGCTGTCTATAATCTTACAGCCTGTGTGCCGCAGGACGTACCTGGTGGCGGTCTGTCTGTAACAGGATTGGCTTTTCCTGGTGGCCTCTGATTGGTCGACACTGCACGACAATAATAACTGGATCTGGGGTGGAAAAATTTACAACCGAGCAATGTTGCCAGGTTGGGCAATTTTCCGCCGCAGGGCTATAGGAAAAATGATCGTAAAATCGTCCTTTACCGAATTTAATAATAATAATAAAGATTAGATAAGAAAGTTTTTCTTAATATTCAAAAACACTTCACAGTAAAAAGAGATAAAATCAGATGAAACAACAATACAACAAAGAAAATAAAGTCGATGAATTCAAACAGTGACAGTAACAACAGCGACATAATTTATTGCTTTAGGTGTTGATGAACGTGCACAGTCCTTTGTTCAAGCTGTGGCACTGTGGTGATGATTGTGCATTGAAGGCAGTTGCTATGTGGCCACCAAAAGATACTTTTTCCAGACTTTTAGAGACCGCTAGCCTAGTCGCTGGCTCTATGCTACATTGTACGGCGAATACACACGGCCTCTGTCCAAAGGCATGCAAGTCAGATGAATCAGAGATACTAAATTGCCCTTAGGTGTGAGTGTATGCGTGAGGGTGTCTGTGTGTGTGTGTGTGTGTGTGTGTGTGTCTGCCCTGCGATGGACTGGCGATCTGTTCAGAGTGTGTCCCCGCCTTCCACCCAGTGAGCGCTGGGATGGGCTCCAGCAACCCCGCGACCCTAATTAGGACAAGCAGCTTGGAAGACGAATGAATGAACGAATGAATGTGCACGGCCAACGAACACAGAGCTACCAAGGGCCGTAACCCCACCTAGTGAAAAAGTCACACCACGATGACAGACAATATACCCAATATATATCAGATTAAATGTATGTTATTACATTATAGATACCACATCAACATTAAAGCCGTGGACCTGCTTTACAGAATCTGTGCACTAACAGCATTCTGTCAGTAGACATTTTCGCAGCACTGGTGAAGTCATGGTACAGACTTTCTGCAATCCGCTACCTCTGTGTTTTTCCAACAGAATTTGAATGGAGGAGAACGGACATGGAACCGTGTGCCAACAGTGATTGTGGTTAGTTGCTCTAGTTATAAATCTTGTACAAGGCAGCAGTGTGTTACATTCGTCTGATCACTGAGAACATATTGCTAAAAATAGCAAGTGGACATTAATTGTGACCACCATGGTTACCACCAACTGTGTGGACGCTAGCCTGGTCCAGCGGCCACAGGTCTTAACAACAGCAATAAATCATTTGGATTTGGAAAGTCCATTCTACTCCAGTTCAAGTTCTGTGTTTTTTTCCATTGTGTTTTAATGTATTGTGAGGAGGCAGAAAAGCATAAGAGAGCCCAGACTCATTGGATCGGTGCAGTGATTGATGCCTGAATCATTGCAAAAACTTGCCAGGGATGTGTGGCTCATCATAAGGAGCAGCTGGATCTCACAATAAAAGTGGAAGCAGCCAGAGCCCTGGCGCTGCCTCTCTCCCGTAGATACGCTTAAGCCTGGATCCTCACTAAGAGATATGACTCGGGTGGAAAGAAAGAGTCCTGGCCGCCACCGCCGCAACAGTTTGACTGGCATTTGCAAACTGGCCAGGTTCATGAAATGTGCTGAAGAAGTGACTCTGGCCCCCATCCACTTTATTAATGAGTCATTACGCAAGCTCATAAGCCGCCCCTGGCCTTGATGCTACTCACCAACATGCTTGCGCAGCACAAACTGCCATTGTGAGTAAACAGCAATACAGAACCAAAGCCGGGACAGCCCCACCTTCATGGTGACATTTGCCGCTGACTTGGGATGTTAATGCTGATTCTCGGATGTTTAGTGGCACAAAGAATGGATAGCCACCGTTTTTCTTGGACAAGCCTATCCGACATTCTCAAAAATTGGATACAGTACGACCAAATGCTTTTATCCATGTTTCGCTCTAAGAGAATATTCTCTGCCTAGCACCAGCTAAATAGAGATATTGATTTTATTGGCTGGACCGTCAGACTTTAGATTAAAATGCTTAATTGGTATAGGTTTCCTGCTTACCTCCCTAACCAGAGAATAATTGTTGACATGTGCTCACTGCTCTCAAAATAGAGCACTCATTAGCCTCCAAAGAAATAATCAATATATTTGTGCTGGGGCCTTGGTTTGGAACCTGCTCCACTCTGACCATGTTTTGGTAGCTGTTAAGAGACATCAGTCAAACACAACCACCCTAAACATGTTTATTCATGCATATAACAGTTATACCCTGACAATCTTTTTTTTATTCAAACCATCCAAGCTGTGGGAATAGCATAGCAGCAGAAATGCGTTCATTTATGGTCTTTTTTTTTTAAATGCACAATAAAGCAGATGCCTGTGATTGTAGGAATTGCTCATTGCCAACTTCCCCTGAGGAAGTCCTTTAAGGCAAGACATTTTGCCAGACAATCCATGTGACAAGAGATATCCTTGCTGCTGACAGCGAAGGGCAATGTCCACTATCCCTGCATCCCTCCT
The DNA here is from genome assembly GCA_900302555.1 of Myripristis jacobus. Classification (NCBI taxonomy): domain Eukaryota; kingdom Metazoa; phylum Chordata; class Actinopteri; order Holocentriformes; family Holocentridae; genus Myripristis; species Myripristis jacobus. The sequence continues at coordinate 44,150 of OMLB01034928.1, read as the reverse complement.
CCAGCATTTCACCGCTCTCCAACTCCTCCCATCTATCCCAATCTATACCGTTTTTTTTTTTTTCAGCCAGATGGGAACCCACTACTGGTGCTACCATTTAACTCATTCATTAGGCTTAATAAACATTTAAAATTATGCCACTTTTACTCTATAAATCTATGCATTACAGTATGTTTACTTTAGCGCATTGCATTGAAAAGTCATACTAACCCTGCTTTTCGCAAGTACAAATTTCCATCATGACAGCAAAAATTACACTTCAGGATTCAAAAAGCGTTTTTAGGGCCCTCGCTTGTCGCCTCACTTTTTCTATAGAAAAGTATACAAAATAATATTGGGGCTGCAACTGATCATTTTGCTTTCAGCTGTAAATACTTTCTATTCTTTGTCTGAATGGCAGACAGGACGATGTTGTGTAGATGGCCTTTTTACCTATGGTTTTGCCTTCTATGCTCACGATTGCACAGGAGCTGTGGATAATGTGGCATAGGAAGACAGAAAGGCATAATGGCACCGTTGAGACATGGTGGGATATGCTGATAGGGGGAAGTGACCAGCTAACAGCCATCGTGAGCCATCTTGTTTGAGGAGATTGTATTGGAAAACTGCTTTCTGCCGTACGTGTCGGCACATCTGGGCGCAGGCCGCTGTGAATATGTGCCTTCACGTATGGCTGTGTGCGGACGTGCGGCCGCATGTGTGTATTTGTGTCAGCGAGTGCAAGTGCTGAGAAACACCTGCATGTCTGGTGAACAATGGTGTACGAATAGGTCAGATGTGATATATAAAATGGCACATTTCATATCATGCCCCCAAGTGAAAAATCAATGACCGAATGCCTGGCAGAATTCCAGATGAAAGGTGAATCAATGTCATCTCCAGCTTTGTGTATTGGGACAACTTGACAGCCCTGTAGCACATAAAAGAAACTACCTCCCTGCCTTTCTCAGTCAAGATAACATTGATTTAAGATAGAGGAGGGATTTTGTCAATGTTTGCCACTCTGTGGACGAAAGTGCTCAAGACTTAGGACAAGCTGTGGTTTAACTTAGAGCAACGTTAAGACCTGGTCTGTTGTTTTCATTAATGCTGTACATTAGAGTGTGGATTGAGCCACATATTTTTGTCCAAATCCGACCCGAGCCTGAGAGCAGATCTTTCATGAAAACTTCAACCTGTAAAATATTGACACATTTTTTGACATTATTTTTTGACGCGCTGTTGCTTCTCCCATTTTTCGTCAACAAATGACATGATGCTGATTGGTCGGGCCGTTGTGTGGCCTCCGTTAACTCTTCGGTTGCAATGTGGCTTGAAGGTTTTGTGAGACAAACAAAAAGCGAATGATCTGGTGAGATTACCTCCATCCATCCCATCAAATCCAATCAAAAAGTGAGTTTCGCTCTGTAAGTGATTTCCTGTCGATTTACAGTTTTGAATGATCGCTCCTCATGTTATGTCGTGCAATAGGAGCAGCAACAGGACACGAAACAAAATCACGAGATAAGATAAAAATAATAAAATCCGGAAATAAAATCATAACACCTAGGAAGACGGAGCTCCATTTCTGTTTTCTTTAGCTCGCCACCTGGTGTCTTGTCACTTTTCTCACTCATAAATACACCTGAATACTGCCTTATCACCTCCGAGTTTTATGACAGATGGCGGTAGCAGTAAAAACCCCTTGTGCCCCTTTAATGTCTGACAGTATCACAACACTTACTCACCAGGGAGTCACTGGGCCCCTCATGCCACGGGCAAACAGGTCGCGTGACTTTCACAAGAATCCTCTGCGAGTTCATTTGGAAGATAATTGTCAGTGTGCAGGCTGCTTGAGATGAAGTGTGCGAGGCAGGAAAGTGGTAATGGCTGTCCAGGGACCACTGAGTGTTACTACAGGTCACAGGAAGGAGCGCGCTGTATATAACACCATCTTCAATGCAACATGTTTAGTAACAGAAAGGCGACTGCAACACGATGTACTTCACCTTTAATGTACCCGTGGTGTCCGTCTGCAAGCCCTTTGCCTCCCAACTGTACTCTGGTTTACACAGACATTCTGGACAGCGGTTGACATTTTGCAGCAAGTTAACCTTAGTGAGTCTGTTACAAAACAGCGGCATGGACGGTTGGTGCTGTCCTCACTGATGCACTATAATATCAATGGAAAGCCTCTTTTGTATGCAGCGCCGTGTGTGTGCAGTATGGCAGCCCTCATTTTTCTATGAGCTCCAGTCTGACTTCAGAAGTAGGCCTTAAAATGTATCACATATTTGGTATGAAATGTTAGTCGTGAAATAGCATTTGTTTTGTTGAAGACGGTAGATATCTGTTGATAAGTATGCCCAAATACCTTCAAACCATTTCTGTTAGCTCAGAGCTGCCATATCTGCTCCAGACAAGGTCATTCCTCATTTAGATAAACTTCTTTTGCGAAAAATTATTTAAGAAATACTAACTTCAATTGAAATATTTTGATTTCTAATTGACTCATTTAATTTGACACTGCGCTCCTGACTGTCCCGGAAGGAAACCCCTCTTTTCGTGGTTCTCCTCAAAACTTCTCCTCTTTTTCCCTGTTGGGTTTTTGTGATTTTTTTCACGCTCAAGTCAGGAGGGTGTCGTCTTATCATCCTTTGAGACTGTAAACACTGATTTGGGGCTTTAAATTTTTAGAAAAAGAGAAAAAGAATAAATCTAATGCTACCTGTAATGGTTGTCTAACCCTAACCCTAACCCTAACCATAAATATTCTGCAGAGGACAAATAAAGCAATTAGTTGCTCTGTGTAGTTTATCTAATTATTTTACTAAATATCGGAGAATGGAGACACTTTTCAGGGAACAAAACACCAAAATGTGTTTAGAAATAGAGATTTTAATTAATTGTTAAACTTCGATTTCAAGTGAGGTTCAGTGTCTCTTGTGTATTCCATGTTTCCCTCAACCTCAAATATTAAAAGGATGCCTCACATGGGCTTATATATTCATACCATGGAATTACCTGCTTCTCGAGGAACCGTTGAAATGCTCTAGAAAAAAATATTACTCTTGGGATGTTATATGAAAATCAAATGAAATATCTCACCTGCAGATATACTGCACTATAAAAAGATGTTGGGGGTGTGTGTGAAAGCTCCCCCATAGCTTTCCCACAGCTACTGTTGTGCTGGGAGTGCTTCAGTGTTATATGCTGCTTGTGGTGGCGGCGTACAAAGGTCATACTGGTAGGTCAGAGATATAAAACTTGTTGTTGCAAGGGTGTGACAACCATAATGGCTCTATAATTATGCTTCACACAGCTCCAGATGAATGATAAAACACGGTGATAAAGGTAAAATAGTTTTGTCTGCAAGCCAGATGGCATTCAGCGGTGATGTCTGGCTTCCAGTCAAGGTGGGCAACAGACACGCCAGGAGTTTGATAAGCCAATGGATTCCATACTCGGCGTTGCCCCCATCCGTCCCACCTCTATAGCCAATCAACCAAGATAATCTTTTGAATTAAGAGAAAAAAAAATCCAGGGTGAGCACTTCGATGAGATAAGTACCCTTTGTCAGTCCAGGCAATGGTATTTTAATTAAATATATGAACACATGGTCCTGCCCCAGATGCTGAAGTCTAAACAAAGATAGCATCATCTAATCAAAGCCAGGCCCAGAGTGTTTCAAGGGCAGAATTATTTTCTATTAGGGCCCCTCTCCCCGGGGATTGAGCCAATTTTCTTTATTATGATAGAATCAGCATATTGTAGATTGAATCTGGCGATACTGTCACAGCGGGGTAGGTGTGCTGGTCCCAGACGCACCACAAGCATCTTAAAAACTTCAAACACCCGTGTGTCTGTTTCTTGTTTCTCCCTGCATGTCCGAGCTGCCTTTCTTACGGTCACTTGTGATCTAGGAATCATCTAGAATGTACTCGCCTGCCTCTGAAACAAGAGGCGATACCATTTATTATGGTGAGCGTGCAAGACCACTAACAGTGGCACCAGTGTTTCCATGAATCCATTGATCCCTTGACCTTGCTTGATTGTAATCAATGTTCTTTTTCAAAATATGCCATTGAGAACCCAGATAAGGCAGTCCAATCGACGACAACGTGCACGCAGAAGCATTTGTAAGGTAGAACCCAAAATTAGCTCTGAATTTGACACCCACTAAGAAAACGAAAACATAATCCTCGAAAATCTGTGTGGATACTGTTGATTGGACACTGCTGCGATTCAGCAATTTAATGAGGTCTCCTGAAGGGATGCTCTCACTAATGTGTACACATCTGCTTTCATCACAGGGGCTGGGTATGGCTGAATGCTAATACTAACGTAGGGTTACACCATGGAGGCGAGCGAGTAATGGCAGAGAATCAGCGGTGAATGATGGAGTCGTAATGTGTCTTGTGAAACCCGGTTAAGTCTGGATTTCACGCAGGAGGAGGAGAGATGGTGCAAACATACTGGAGGCTCAAGTTGCATCACATCTCAAGACGGCAACCTTGCATATTACATGTCAAAACATCTGGCATGTAAATATATAAAAACATTATTAGCTCTCGGTGTGTTTTTTCTCCTCAAGCCATTATTTCATTGCTGTGACCTGAACTCAAATTGCATTTTATTAAGCTGCCACAGCGCAAGGAGCTCGGCTTTCCTACCACCATCGCAGGGGTATATAGTTTAGTTTAATTTGCATTCTACACATTTGTCGACTGTTTTGCGCGAGTCTGAGGATTTGTAGAATGATTAGGTAGTTTGATTTCTGGGTTTGAACAAAGCATTCAAATCACTAATTGCCTGGCTCTCCTTGTACATCCTTAATTGGCTTAATTTCAATCAATGGCCCTTTGAAACTAAATGTTGAGGCAAATGCTGCAAACCTCATTCCCGGGTACAGTAGATTTATGACGTGAATAATTCAAATGGATATGCTCTTGAATTGGATAATGTGAATTAGATAATATGAATTGAGTTCGATCATAAAGAGTGGTATATAATCGGTAAGCAAGAGAAAGCAGAGAGGAATATGGCAGAAAGATAGTCAAAGGTTTTTATATGCATGTCATGTGTAGTGGTTGTTTAGGTTTTATTTCCATATTGTTAATTAGAGAGTATAGTGCTTGTGCAATTTTAGTTTTTGTGATCAAGCTTGTTGATACATTAACATTGCACCAACTTCACTGCTGGTTAAGGAGAAAAATGACCCCATTGGTTGTTTGTACAGCAGCTTATTACAACCTGTAGGTATTAAAGTTTATTTCTAGCAGTGCTGCAAATAATGACAATGTGGTTCAGTATTTAGGGAGTGACAAAGTCCATGTATGGAGATTACAGGGGTGTCAGATGGGCCAACACACATTTTACGCAGCCAACCCAAGCTCAAATCGAAGCTGGAACAGTGTTTGTTTTTGGTAGTTAACGCTAACTAGTTAAGATTAATATTAACGTTTGCTACGTTTTGTGACCCTAACCGTGACCTTTTTCTAACCTTAACCATTACGACAAAACCTTTCCCAAACCTTAACTATAACCTTTTAACATTAGTTCACTACCAAAAGTTAGCTCGCTGACTTCGGGGTCGCTCCCATGGGTTGTATGTGTCACTAATGTAGGAAAAGCTCATGTTTGTTGTATTGGAGATGCTCCTGTGGGTCATTTTACTGGGTTGGGACAAACAAGCGACTGCATGGAGGACTTGTTGTTATTTAGGTATAATCCAAAACCTCTTCTCGGTGGCTTACCCATTAATGGCCAAGCCCAGATTGTGCCAACACCAGGGTTATTATCGTTTTTATTTCATATTCCTTTTTGTTTTCAATTTCAGTTTACTGTCAAGGATTTCCTAAAGGGACTTCGCTGTTAGTTTAGTTTTTATTAGTTTCAGTGTTGGTTTAAGTCCTTTTTTTTTTTTTTTTTTTTTTTTTTTTTTTTTTTTTTTTTTTTGGTAATATGTGATAATTGTCAGGGGTGAAATTCAAAAAGGCCATTAGGGTTTTGTGCAGTAAAAACTCAACAAAACATCATACCATTTAAAAAGAAAAATGAATTCACTTAGGTCAGATGAACAATCATGTAAACTGAAAAGGATGAAAACCAAAGAGAGTTTTCTCAATTGTTTCAGTTTCAGTTTGCAAAGCCTCATTTTTTATTTTTATTTCAGCTAATGAAAATGTTTTGTTTTTTTCACACCGAATTATTATTATTCCATCAGTTTTCATTCTCAATAATAAACTTGGCATATAATTGCCTTTAAAAGATCAGAAAATGATTCATCTGGTTTAATATTCCCATTCCAAACATGGTGGCTCCATATTATGTTATTGTATGTGTTTCTTTTAGGGCCGTACTTTTGTTATGCAGATTACTTGAGTGACAAGTGACGCAACACTTTTGTTTGATTGCTCTTTTATTTTATCCAACTAAATCTTTAAATTCATGACAG
>OMLB01034928.1:6865-37694 GCA_900302555.1 Myripristis jacobus | reverse complement strand
ACAGGCAGGCTTCCGGAATGTCAGGCACATGAGCAATGCAATAAATACCGACAAAAAACACTATTCAATGCTACGATCACAATCAGCACATCCATATATCTCCATATCAACTGTCCCGTCACAAATGATGTCAGATCAAAGGAGATTGGCACCGTTTGTGCTGATTGTGAGGTTTCGGTGATGTGCGTCAGCCAGCCAAACTTGCACTGCGCTGGCCACGCTGCGCCTTGCGCTGAAAGTAGACGTGGTTTCAGATGGCGAGCTTTTGGCGCACCTCGGCGAAGCCTTTTGGCACGAAACTGTCACTGCGCCAGGCTAAATCTGTCGACACCTCCCCCTGCTACGCCGCCACTCCCATCTCGGCGCACCTCGGTCTGGGAAACTTGCGCTGGTCGAAACTAGCTCTGCGTGGGGTGCGCCTCACTGCGCCACCCTGCTCTTTGGGCGCACCGGCGAACCTCCCCCTGCTACGCCGCCACTCCCATCTTGGCGCACCTCTGTGCGCCCCGCGCGCTGCGCTGGTCCAAACTAGCTCTGCGCGGGGTGCGCCTCACTGCGCCCCCGGCGCTGCGCCGGGAAACTAGAGCCCATTATGTTATTGTATGTGTTTCTTTTAGGGCCGTACTTTTGTTATGCAGATTACTTGAGTGACAAGTGACGCAACACTTTTGTTTGATTGCTCTTTTATTTTATCCAACTAAATCTTTAAATTCATGACAGCACAAACATGCGTCCCCAAATCCGTTGCAAATGATTCATTAGTAAGCATGAAAGCAAATATAATGATGAGTAAAAATAAACTGACAGATTTTTTTTTTCTGCCACGTCCATCACAATGACGGCTCGTGATTAATCATAGAGGAATGCCTGTTAACTGGTATTCACTTCTTGTTAACGTTCAGATGTCACATGAACACAGGCTTCTGTCATCTTCGCTCTCTCTTTATCACTTTGAAGACTCCAGGTGTGCCAAGATTTAAAAGATTCAACCGCTCCACCTGTGTCTCCAGTGTCATATCCTTGAAGAAACATGCTGCGGGGGTGCTTTGACACCTTCTGCCCCTGCTAGTGCCACTTTAACATGTGGGGTGATAGCAATGCTCCGTAATTCCTGATTTGAATAGTGTCGCAGAGGAAGCAAGCCTGGGATTCTCGAGGCCTGCCGCTGCAGCGACAAAGGAGGAGGCTCTGTTTCTCACCATCTGCTGAGGAGAATGAGAACCAGCTCCGACTGTCTGCTGAGGAGATTTGGACAGACGAGACTGGGAACAGACGTCAATAAGGAGATCACAACAAATATGGCACTTCTATTTGAGCAGTTCTGCTGGGAATACTCTTTGCAAATGAAATAAGCTGTCAGTCAACCGTGACAGACTGATGACACGAAGAACACCTATGCACTGAGCTCAGGAGTTACAGCGTGACCCGAGCTGCCTGCTCTGTTTACACCCGCTGAAGAATTTCAGGTGAAGCTTAGAAACCGACAACGGAGTGAAGAAGAAGAAGGAAAAACAGGAAAAAGCAATGTAAGGACAGGTTGTAGGTTGCTTCAAAACTTTTACTAGGGAGTACACAGGAATAAAATGTGCAGGGTTTTTTTTTTGTTTTTGGTTTTTTTCTAGAGACAGATTAGAGGATGGATGCACAAGCCAAGGAGGCCTAACAGCACCACAACTGATTTTACAGGACCAAAGTGTCCCATAATGCACTGTAATTGAATGAACACACATGTGGGTCTTGGAAAAACACCTGCAAGCTGTGTCTATCAGTTACCAGTGAGTTCAAATTAGAGGAGAGATACAGTTTGCATGTATTCTTCCACAAGAAATAGTTTCCTACAAAACTCTTATAGGGAATATGGAAGTGGGAGAACATGTAATTTTTGTATTTTTGGAACTGCTCCTTTAAGTTTCTGAGTTCGATGACAGACGAGGCTGCCGGTTCTGTAGCATACAGGCTTTTGCATCATAGCTTAAGGAGCATTTATATGGGCTGTTTTGTTCTGCGTCAGATACCATTTGTAGAAACATTGTAAAGGACAAATATTGCAATAAAAAATGCATCATCTCTCGCTATTTTGCACCTGAGGCACTTTGCTCTGTTAGACAGAGCCCAGAAGGCTGCCACAAGGCTGCTCGGCTTTTAGTCGGACAGGAACTTTGGGACGAGGAGCTCAGCAGAGACCTCTGCTTCCTGATGGCCCTGACAGCATGTCAGCTCCCTGCGGGACAGGGCAGGCTCACCTCATGTGCCTTACAGTCACAGTGAAGTGAAAAATAACACTTTCAACTTGTTTCAACATGCTGGAACATGCACCTTGTTTTTTTTTTAAAGTTATATAGGGATGTTATTTCTCTCTGTATAGATTTTTAAACAATTATTTATTTATGTAATGATATCAACATACCTCTGCTTCCTGAAAAACAGGGTATAATATCATCATGCCTAGCCAGTGGGCATGAACAAAATTTCAGCCAATAAAAACATTGCATTTTTGAACAATCACAACCCTACCTTCAAATAAAACTGATCTCCCTGGCCGTGACCATCTTGCAGACCCCTTTGTAGACTATTTGTGTGGGTCAGTTTTTTGTCAGAAAGGCAACAGTACCTGGATGGTGTGTACATGTCGCTGAGGACGCCTCTTGGGCTTGGAGACGTTCCCCAGAGGATGTCCTCACCCTTGGCTTCGCTCATGCAATCCCTCCCCTTGTTCCTTGAAGCAGTTTGACAAGACACTTTGAATGTTTCCCGTCACAAAGCCGGATCCTCGCTCTGATCCGGCTGCAACGTGGAGCTGAAACATTTGCAACAGGGCTCCAGCTCTCCGGCTAACTTCACGATGATGTCAGTGTTGGTGGTGAATAATTGACTCTGCATTTGACTGGGGCGCTGGCAGGCCGTACAGCTGCTAATGTAATCTGAAAGAGTTGAGTTGGTCTTTGGCTTCTGCATGCATAAACAATCCAGTGAGGGTTGAGGTTTCTGATTCATTTTAACTCGCAAGAGTTCGCCTGTAAGATGAGAAATCCTCCACCTAAACAAAAATATACCACTCTATATATTAATACACAACGATTGCTGGCATGATAGCCAAGCATGAATCACTACTAGTAGTTTCAAATTCATTTAAGACATTTTCATACAAATTAATTTAATAATTATGATTTCTAAGTCAGTGGTTTGATTCTACAGTAAGATTAAATAGCTTCTGCTTAAAGATTTGACACCTGCTTTATAGTAAAAACAAAAAGTATAATGACTGGTACAGGTCACTATCATTACAAATCCTTTCACCACATTAGAAATAATTAGGATTTCAAGGCCTAAATCAGTGGGGTTTTCAGATTATTGACTGTATTTCAAGTAATTGATTTTTTTTTTTTTTGCCAAAATCGATTTTGGACCGATTTTTTTTCCCGCCTGCTAGCTGATGGTGGATTATTCACGGGTTTGTTTAGATACCCCGAGCAAGAGCAGACCTATGCTTTGAGTTAAGTAAAGACATTAACCACGTAGATGTGAGTCATAAAACTGAGGTCGTTATTCACTTTGATTTGTAGTCTATAGGCTATTACTGCCTGGTGGAGGGAGACATATGGCTGTTTATAGTTGTCATTTGCTTTCAACAGCAAAATACAGCATCTGCACAATACAGCCTGCCCTGTCACTGTATTTATAGGTCATACCTTAAATGAGTGATGAGTCATACGTCCACATTAAATAACATTAAAAAAAATATTAAATAAGCCTTGCTTCTTTCACAGCAAAGATAGAGAAATCAAATAAATAAATAAATTAAAAATAGATTACAGTTCCAAAGAAATGGTGGCATATTACTATGAAGGCTGCAACTAAGTAGGAGTATTTTCAATATTAATATTTTCATTTAAAAATAATTGTAAACACCCATGAGAAGCTACTGGAAGCCAAAGTGATATCTTAAAACAAAAGCAAAAAATAATTACTTCTATAATGGTGTAATCATGATATATAACCAGCAATTTTTTGCTATTTTTACTGTTTAATTTCCTGCCTAGTGACTAATTAATCAAATAATTGTTTTAGGTTTTATCACCACGTTTCGCTGCTGGAATTATTGTCTTAACAAACTTAATGTGAAATTCTTACCTTAAAATAATAAAAAAAAAAAAGACAATAAAAATGCATCTGTTATGACTGAGAAATGTCACATAATGTTCTGCACTTGCAAGATGACTATGATTAGCATTATTTTTATTATCATTATGCAGTTAATGGAATGAATACACATTTGGGTCATGAGACAAAAAGCACTGAATGCAGTTAATTCACCGAATTGTTGCACCCGCCCTTCCCTGTCATTCAAGAGCCCCCACACTGACCACGCTTCCCGCCTCATATCAACTTGGCATTTGTCACGGCCGAATTCAATATTCAAATCAAGGCGAGATAGCAAAGCTGTTGTTTTGTCCCGGTCCTGTGTTTGCCTTCTCTTTCTTCTCTCTCTCTCTCTCTCCCTGGCTCTCGGTTTCTCCCTCGCTCTCTCCCCATGCCATTTAGTCTCGTTATTGTTATCGCTTGTGCCTTGTTAGTTTAGCTCCCTTGGACTCCTCCTTACCTGCTCTTTGTCCTATCTCGCGGTTTCCCTCCGATATCTGTCCCCGCCGCCTCACCAGCTGTGTCTTGTCCTCCTGATTAGTGTCTCGTGTGTTTCTACCTGTAGTCTCGTCTTTGTTCCCTGCCAGTTCATTGTCATCCGCGGCTTTGACTCCTGCTTCCAGCCAATTTGTGCCAATTTTAATTGTAACATGGCAGTATCCATCAAGCGTCCTGGGTGACTAACGGTGGTTTTCATTTATTTTCATCACCAAAAGCAGCAGACAGGGGGGCCAAAGGGACGAAGGAAAATGATGGAAGCATAGGGAAGTACAGGGGGATGCTTATTAGCTTATGAGCCACATCTGCTATGTTAGTGCTGCCAGATCCCCACAGACGTGACATCCAGGGGCCCGCGATGAGCAGACAACATAATAAATGATCTTGTAGATTTGAAAACACAAGACTCTATACTTCATTTACAGCAGAACCAGGTCACTGAACCATGAGGGTTTTTTTTCTCCCCGCACTGTCAGAGAAATTACAATGTTAGATTAGGAGGAGAAACGGAATTACACCAGGCAGGGCTTTAAATTCAACTACCGAGCGCAATACAGTAGCTTCTAATCTTCCTTTACTGTGCCGAGATGTTTTTCATTTTCATGAGTTGCATGAAGAGCTGATAATATTTTAGTTATTGCCTTCACCGTAGGTAGAGTAAGTGCTTCATAAACCAAAATAGATTCACCGGATTAGCACTGAGGTGTACAGTTCACAATGAGAAATAATAAACATAGTGGCTATAATAATTAGTAAGTCCATTTTAAGTTTCGCTGTGGTATATCTCCTTTAATTCAATTTTGTTTCACTTATATTATCATCCCATCATATCAGCAAATAACACTTAACAGTGTCAGGACGAGCACACGTCGTAGTTGCGTCTTTGACCTCAGTAATTAATAAGTGATCAGTGTTTTTTTTCAGTTCATTATGGTTTTATTTCATTCACAATGGAAATATTCAGGGTGAAACAACCAAACAAAGGCAAGTTTCTGTCCTTTTTTGGGGGGTTATCGCTCATTAAAAAGCCTCTCAGTTTGTGTTTGCCACCAGGCCCCATAATCTGGTACAAAGGGACACACTTCCTCAGGCTGATTAGTAATCACATCACAGCGCCTGGAGCTGCTGCATAAAGGAGAGGCTTTGACCATTCCTTACAACAAGGATCTGTTCAGTGACAAAACTAGTCTGTGTGTGTGTGTGTGTGTGTGAGTGTGTGTGCAGGGCCAAGAGGGCATTATTATTCCTAGTTTCATAATGCGATGAATCTAAATCAAGAAAGCACACCGAATAGTTGCTGCTGGATGCTTAAATGCAGTCACTGCCAATAATTTTCGCGGTGGCGTATTGCAGCCTGATACGCTGTAATATACTCTGCTCGCCTCGGCTATGACTGCAGTTTTCACTCAGCATGACCGTTCTTTTTTATTCCTTATATTTTTTTTGTTTTAGGAGGTGATGAATCTCATTTAAATAGCGACAATCAGTAGAATTCATGATTTATAAACCTCCATTTATGCTCAATGAAAAAAAAATGACCTTCTGACATGACACAGGTTTGCTGACATTTTTTATGTGAAAGAAAAGATGGGTTACTGCTAATCATCACCGGCCAAATAAAGCGTTCCTAACAATCACGCACTCATAAATCATGCACCTTCTATGGAAATAAATCCATTTATAGATGCTCAGTCACAAGACAAATAGAGGTCGAGTCAGATATAGACATTTCACAATCAGTTTATCTAAAATCTGAGGCACTTTGCTTTTGCGCCAAAATGTCATATGGGACTGGGAGTCAATAATTCCCATTGAATGACTGTGGGAGAAGTTGTGCTTCACTTTAATGAACCAAGAAAACAGTTTATCTAGCTAGATTGACCTCAGGCAATTACCTTAAGCGCATTCTTCAATCAATAAAACACTGATTCCTGTTTACTGTGTGTGTGTATGTGTGTATGAATGTGTGCTATCAAGCTTCTTGGTTGATTTAACACTGTACTATTGGGGCTATATTGCTTTTGCAGAGTGTTTGACCTACATGCCATAGCATCCCAACACTGTTGAAATGCTGTAGCCTATTTACTGTAACCTATTCCCTGAAAATAGGGAAAAGAGCAGGATCTAGTGATGACCTTTTTACAGGCCAACTCAGAAAATTACTTTGAGCATATGCTCAAATCATTTTCTTTCTATAGGTTTTCAAAAATTTAAGAAAATAAGCTTGCAAACAAAAGCTGATGATATTTACATATATTGTCCAACATGATAGGCTACACCAAAACCATTTTTTTTTTTATCTATACACACAGTTAATAGACTAAAATGTGCTACAACCGTTGGTCATGCTCCACTGACGTCATTTGTCATTAACTAGTGTAAATGTAATAGAAGCATTAATGAGCACGAAACACAGCTATAAAGCAGAGAAAGAATGTAAGTTGGTGTGCTTAATGTAATCACATGTAATTAGAAAATTACGGTAAAAAAAACACCAACCATTGTCTCTTAAGTATAGCAACTTGGAAGCAACTTTTAGCTTGCTTCCAAGTTGCTTTGATTTTTGTGTTTGAGATGCTTACATGTATAATTTACATCTTGGAACAAAACACTCTCAAGCTTCTGTTAACTTAATGTTGTAGGTTAATTTTCAGCATAAATAAAAAATCCTAGTGAGGAAAAAAAAACATTGAAAATCCAGCCATCCATTGCTCAGAAATGCACTTCCGGGTTTTAGGACTACAAACTCCAACACTATGTAGGCACACAATGCAATGCAATGGTTTGCTCCTTAGTTGTAACCAGGCCTCAGAAGTCCTCTTGTCATCTGTCTCTGATTGGTTCATTTTCAAGACATCCGGATCATAAACCCTGATGCCACATTCTCAAGGTTAGAAAGGTTAGAAAATTAGATCACATTTACTGTATGTCCCGACATAGTTTTCTCATCAGCACGTCAAAGTGATGTATTTCTAGTGAGTAGTCTAGTGATCGTTTTAAAGTTGGGCAGTAAAACTGTGAAGTAATGCCTACATTGGACCTACATAGGCAAGATGCTTTTTCTGACATTTGAGATCTACATCCTAGGTCAGGCCAACTTATGTGTGCTGTTTGTGAAACTGATCATCTACAGAGGAAATGAATACAGTTTTACCAAAGCCCTCAAAATAATTTAGAACATTTGGATGTTTGTACATGGAAAAAATAAAGATTTCTGCTCTTTTTATACAATCCTTTTTATACAATCTGAAAGTTACTGGTGTCATTTTAAAAATCAAATTGCTGATAGAACAGATTTCCTTACACTATGCAATGATCTATGCAATATTCACTTTTTTTTGTTAAGCTCTGTATGCTGATGAAGGTCTGCTACACGGCAAGCTTAAGAAGTAAAGTGAATATTGCACAGATCTAATTGTGTGAAAATGTGTTGAATCAGTTTGGGGTCACTGAGGGCATTTGTGGCATTTGCACAAATGAATCCGCCGTTGGTGTAATTTTACATTGCTTTTATCATTTTGTGTGCGTGTGTATATTCTTGTAAGCCAAGTAATTTTTTTATGCCACAATAGCAAGCTAGAATGTAAAAAAAAAAAATGTAGAAAGCATGGAAAGCCTCATGACATATGTTATGTCCAATTTATGGGAGAAACATATGCAGATAAAAGCTTTAAGGCTTCAAACAGCATCTTAATCACAATATATGGCCAGAATTATTACGTGCAAACACCATGGAGTTTCCCCCATTGATAAAATGTGTTTGACACAGAAATCCATATTTGGGTAACAGTTCACGCTCCGCGTTGCGTGTGACTTCTGAGACCTGTGCATGCCTCCTCTGCCGGCTTGGTTGTAGTGTGAGTAAAACCCAGCCCAGTGGGACTGAAAGGGTTTTAAAAAAGGAAGTACCTTGTCTTTACTTATTTAATACCAGCTGAATAGCTCGGGGTACGCTGGTTTAACTTAAGTGTTTTTGTGTACCATACTTTGTCAGCCCTGAGCAGTCGCTGTCAAAACTAAATGCTCATTGGCTCTTGTAAGAGAATACAGATAAAAGTGACCCCCTGCAAATAAGCTTTGTTCTGCTCTGGGTTTGCAGTGGCACAAGGGTAAAATAAGAAATCACATTGCAGATGAATATCTGCAAGATGGCCCTTTCTTCTATATGCTGGGGTGACCTTGTAAGATCTAAATTCCAGATATATAGACTGTGCTCCAAATTAAAGCTTTGCACAGGAAATTGAACTGTCAGACAGATGGAGAGGGAGAAAAAGCCAGTTTGTAATATAGTTGATTTTATTCTGAGGGTCTGCTTGTGCAAATATCAGACTTACTGGGCAATAATTCAGTGGGAAATATCATAGGGGATATATATTTTTCCTCTGAGCAGTTATTGATGTGATTGATCCATTGTTGAAAGCCTCGGCACACATCAGTTGACCTTTTGCATGACAAAGATAAGATGAACGTCCTTGGAGTTCATGCTGATTTGCATAATAAATTGTTTTTGTTGTGTAAATCGGCTGTAACATGAAGATACGTCTCCCCGCGAATTCGTTAAATGTTATCTGATGCTCTCTACACAGTTTAACCGTAGCTAATAAAATATAATTCAAAACATTTGAACTGAGCTTCACCCTCCAGCTAACAAATTGCACAGAAGCATGTTAGGTCAAGTGTCGAATTTGAAGTGCTTTCATGGAAGCAGTGCTAATAATGTAATAGTATGATACTTAATAATACTCTGGTACTTTATCGAGCTCCTCTCTTTTTCTTTGTCCCGTTCCGCGGGGGGGTCAGCGGACAGGTTCAGCCACACAGCCGAAGCTGATGGGGAGTCAGTTTTCCTCAGCGTGGTCTTCCTTCTCGCTGTCTCCTTTGAGCAGGGACAAAATGCCAGTGTCAGTTTATTTAGGCTCACTGGATCTCGTGCGGCCTAAATCTGCGATGTTTTCCTCAACTGAGCCATTTTTTCTTGTTGTTTCTGTGTTGTTGTTGTTGTTTTATCTTTCCAGTGTATTGTGTTGAACAACCATGCTCATTTTCATCAGCTTGACACTCCACACAAGCTCCAGACTCCCAAACCTGGAAGCGGCTGAATGCAACCGCAGTTTTCCTCTGCGGGACGCGGTGCAGCGTGGGAGGTTTTAGCACCTCAGTCTGCTGTACACGAGCTCCTCCAGGACGCCTGTCTCATTCTGCAGTGTTGTGTTTTCTCCAGATGAAGTAGAAATTAATCACCTTGTGCCTGGGAGGAGGTTTTTACCACTCATCACTTATGGATATCCGTGAGTTGCGAAACTCT
Organism: Myripristis jacobus; assembly: GCA_900302555.1. NCBI lineage: Eukaryota > Metazoa > Chordata > Actinopteri > Holocentriformes > Holocentridae > Myripristis > Myripristis jacobus. The sequence goes on along the minus strand of OMLB01034928.1, from coordinate 27,751 downwards.
ATTATACTTAATCTCTTGACCACAACTTAATGCTCTGCTTAGCATTAAGCGACTTTTCAGACACTCCCTGTTTCTCAAGAGAGAATAGCGACAAATCAAGCTCCTTTTTTTCCTACCACTGGGGGGAAAAAAAAACTGTTAATCTGTTGACCCCAAACATATTTGGCAACAAACTGGCACAGCTGATGCAGATTTGTGCAAATTGCTTGTCTAATCCAAACAAGGCTGATGATCAGAGCATAGCCCCTCCCTGTGCGAAGAGCACGGAGCTGCAAATTTCAAATATATTCATTTGCAAATGAGCATGTAGCATTTTCTGACAGTTTCTTTCTGAGCGGCCCGTGACCACTGGAGTGGAGGAAAGTTGGTTATGCTGCTATCAAGGAGGGCGAAGAGGGAGGAGAGACACACTTTGGCCAAAATGAAACAGAGGTGATGTCCTCAGTGCTTGAAACTCCAGAAACGCCAGCTTTTCATGCTGTGTGCATAATTCCTGCACTTTATATAAACTCAACAACAGGGAGTACTTTGCACTGTTTGCAGAAAAACCATAAATGTACGAACCTGAAGGGTTATTGTGTAGGAAAAAAAATAATACGTCCAGCCCTGTTCATTCCGAGTGCCTAGGTCTGCCTCTTCTTCTTTTTTTTATTTATTCCTCAGTCGATAATAGAGGCAGCGAGTTAGTACACCAGCTTGCTTCCTTCGCATCTTTGCTGCTACCATCTGCTAAGATGGACCACTCAACCATGCCTCCACCACCACTGTACCAAACTATAAACTGTAAGAAAAACAATAGGAGATTAGCAAATCCAGGGACTCCAAGTAGATACTGTGCTGCGCCCGTGTGGAAAACATTGTTCACAAATTGCCTTGGAGAGAACAGACAATGGGTCTTCACAGTTAGGGCTGTGCGCTTGAGGTTGTGCCATTAAATGAAGACACAAAGGTATTCATTTAACCAGCATTTGTAATTAGCTCTGTAATATACAGTCGATGACAGCAATTTTATTTGTGCCACACGGCTTGGACGTGATGCGTCGTCCTCACAGCGAATCTTGAGTCTTTCCATTCATTTTCAGCAGCCAAGTCTCCGTCTGATGCATCCTCCATATTTTGTAACTGGCAAGTAAACCTTTGGGATCTTCATCCGCCATCCTTGGCATTCGATTGTTTTGGAAATGCACTTCCCCGCTCAGATATTACAGAAATCTCATCATGGAGTAAAGGGAGAAAAAAAAAATGGGAATCCTCTGAGAAAGAAAATGTGTCAGACTCAAATTTCCATCCAAGTTTTTGTTCATTTTTAGTTTTCACATGCCGGACAGTCTGTTTGCACATTAAATTTGGTTCAGTTCATTTAGAGGCATGATTGCCCGCTGGCTCGTTCCTAACATACTGCCGTTGTAGTAAATCATTCCATGTGACAGGCTGCGCTCCTTCATGATCCTGCTGACGTGACATCTACATATGTGACTGCCATGACCTGGAAATGATCTGAAGTTCTCACTTGAGATATGAGTTGAACTTGGAGTCTCTTTTCTTCCATTTAACTTAAGAAATGATGACATCAGAGCCTAAAGAGGATCTATTTCCATTTCACACTCTTGCTGTTCATTTATATCTGATATCCTGGACAGTTGTGGTATTCTCCTCCCAGGTGAGCCTAACCAAGACAAGTCTTCCAGGCCTTTAAAAATATACCATTTCTCTTGGTTCATGCATGCCGGAGCCAATAGAGTCCCCCCACATCATATAATATCCATCATTTGGTGAAAAACAATAAGTCATAGCTTCGAAATAGCAGTCGGCACAAAAGTTATGAGTCATTTAAGACCTTATCTTGCAACTTGCAAAAAACTGGAAAGGATATCATTAATGTGGGTGTGTGGACGCATGCATACGTCTAGCCATATGTTTCTTGCCTGATGAAGTTTCCCCTCCAGAAAAACGGATATAAAGTGTTATTGACTGGGAAATGTGCTGCTCTTTCCATGCAACGCGTTAGATCCCCCGTCCAAGTTGAGGCAAATTGGATTGGAAACTTTTATAAACCTCACACACTTCATATAATAGCATTTCCGGCAGTGTCTTTTCTATGAGCGATGACTGAAATTAGTATCTAACTAAATCTGCAATAAGCTACTGTACTAGGATAAAACTCCCACAGGACGAATGATGTGACTGCATTAAATTAAGTGAGCCCTCTGATGCCATCATATCACCCAGAGCATCTGTGTCTATATTTCCATAATTATGCATGTCCCACTAAGACAGCTTTAATGGCAATCTATGCCATTGCTTATTTAGTATTCCTGCACAAATAGTGTCAATTAAATGTAGTTCCCAACAGGGCACCTAGAAGGTAACTAGATTTATTAGATTATACATTTTAATGTATTTTTTTTGTTTGTTTGTTTTATGCATTGGCAATAAAAAAATAATAGCCTATTTTGGTGTTGTGACATCTCCTAGCAGGTGGGCGCAATCAGGAATATTGTGTACAAAACTGCTTTCTTTTAATTTCCAAACTCTTTGTGACTGCAACTTGATAATTACACTAGATAACATAAATTTTAGTTTTTTCTATACGACTCTAATATTGTTACTTTATGGTAAACAATATATCTCGTGCAGTATAATGCCTCCAACAGTTACTGTATAGCGGCCTTGTTCAGGCTATATGCGTGTCTTGGTTTGTGCATCCAAATATCAAAATACATTTATTGATTGATTTATCTGATTTTAATTGAAGAGCCGACAATTGAAATCAGTGGTAAACACGATAAATTCTTTGCTTGGTTCTACAATACAGCAGGTGCTTAACCAGTTGGAAGGTCTTTGAGATGAATACAAAAGAAAATATGAAAAAGAGCGTCAGTTTCTAGTATAATTTGTTCTGCATATTCAACAGAATAGCTTTGCGTCACCACATCATTCATATATTTTGTATTTTTGTTTCTAAGTCTGAAATTCAGTCGGCTATATTACGCTCCATGCTCTTTGTGAAGCGTCGAGTCGTTTTCAATACGCAGAGAACTGGAATAACGTTCTGCATAGTTATTTTTATAAGGCTGTATTCATAAAAATATCTTTTCAAAGGATCATCAATTAGCCGTTGGAAGTCTTTTATCCACTGTAATCATAACAGATAATTACCCACATAAACGCCACTAGAATTTGTTTTGTCATCCCAAGGACAACTTGAGTCTTTATCTAATCTTTTCTCTTATAGTTATCAGTTTGAATTTGTCTGCAGAGTGCTCTGTGGACTCTCATTTTTTTTATTACACATTTTTAGCAGCTACTGAAGCTGTATTGCTGCATGCTTTTATTAAAAATTCCCGCAATATCCAATATCGAGTTCACCCAGCAGTTAAGTCCTGAAGTGTCTGCACTTGGTCTAAATCTTCGCCGATCCTGCTTATGTCAGGTCATGACAGCGTCCCGGACCAGAAACGGGTTAAGACATTATTTCTGCAGTCAAATGGCCTTTATGACTCGGATATCAATACGAGTAATGAGATTTTATTATTACATATAGCCATAAAAAACGGAGGCTTTAAGTGTTGACATTTTGAGAGTTTCCCTCTGCATTGTGGAAGTTCCAAATGGAGGTGTCTGTTATCCAATATCACGCGATAAATAATTCATCGCTGCGGTGTTCTGGGTAATTTGTCTGTGAGTTCAGGGTGGCACTGTGCAGACATTAAAAGGCAAGCATTCAGCTATTATAAGTAAAACTTCATTGAATTCTAATTTGTCATTCCTCCACCAAATGCGACCATTAGAGGAAATTAATAGCTATTTAATTGTCTTGCTGTGGCTATACTTCAGCGCTTACACTGACAGTGATGTCAGCCTCCACTAAAACCCTGTTGAATAGCCTCCTCTGACTTATTTTGGTTTGAGATGCACATTAAATATCTCACCTTTTAATACCCCCCCTCGCTTATATCTCTCCCTCTTTCTCTCTGAGGATTAGAGGAAGGTATGATTCACATGTGAGGATTAATACCCTGCTTTAGGGACACTTTTTTTCCTCTGGCCAGCTCAAAGGATTTAAGACATCCTGATGCATGAGCATATATTGAAGCTGTATGTTGATATTCAAGGGTATGACCATCAAAGAGAATGGATATTTAAAGGAATAGTTCACCTCTCTTTGTACCAAGAGCTGGCACTCCACATAATAACTTTGCCGCTTTGGGTGCCAGGTAATCTTTCAACATTTTATTTTATATTTATTTAGTCATACAGCTAATACTCCATTTATATGCAATATCATGTCTCGCTGATGTCTGCTGGGAACAATGAATGCAATCATTATAAGCCGGCGTGATCTTAATTATTAAAACTCCATATTCTTTATTAGCTTAATAATTCTGGCTCAGACCCGCCTGGCAGCTTCCAACACATGGAGCCGATGAGCAGTTCATCACACTGACCGATCGGGATAAGGAAGCGGCGTTTACCGGTGTGATTAATGGGGGCAATATGCTGCTACCAGGGACACTAAACATGTCATTTTAATCATGACAATGCTTGTGAGAAGGGTGGCAGCAAATTATTTCATTACCATTTTCAAGCATCTCGCCGCACTGCGTAAAAACACCTCGAGCCCTGCAGCGAGCCAGCCCGCGCTTGTGTAAAGATGGGACAAAGAATGTTGAGCAGTGCGCTTTAAAAAAAAAAGGAAGAAAGTCTGTCATTTCGCATCGGCTGTTCCCTGGAGTGTGGAGGCAAAATGGCAGACCCCGTACCCTGTTTTTTCCCTGGAAACCGCATGCCAGCAGTGTCAAAGCCTGTGAACTCTGCATTTTTTAGTGTCATGTTTTGTCAGGGAGTGCAGGGATGTGGCTTTGGGTGCACGTATCGGAGCGTGTGTTTGCTCAAGTCCCCACTCATGTCTGTGCACAGGGCGCTGATTAAGGAAGTTCACGGCTAATATAACCACATTGGAAAAATGTTTTTGTTCACAGGCCGCCTGGCAGAAACGGCAGCTCGTCCAGGCACTGTTGTATTTGTCACAAGTAATTAATTTTTCTCCCATAAAAACGCTCACCGGGATGATGGAAAAGGTGGGTTCATTAACCCTCCTCGCCCAGGCTTCCTGTGGCACTTTACAGCGCACTGGTCGCTGGGCCCTCAAATCACCCATAGCAGAAAATGTGCTGGAATGAAACACTTTTTTTTTCTTCTTCTTCCTCTTCCAAGATGGCTGTTTTGCTTGGGGAATAAAAGGGATTTGCTTGGCGTCTCAGTCCAAAAAATTTTAGATGCTTTTACAGCATTTTCACAGTCCCCGCTTCTCCCCCTCACCCAAGACACATCAAGAAGACATGTTGAAACCCTTCCCACCTTCTTTTTTTCCTCTTCCCACCCTGCCTCCCAAGTTTCCCTCTATTCCCTCCTATCTGTCTCGCTTACTGCCACCACTCTTCCTCCTCTCCCCAGTGCTTGGGTTGGATTTTGTATTGCTATTTTCACAGTTTATTTCAAATTGACATTTCATAGAATTTAATCTCCAGGGGGGAACAATGGGTACATTCCATCACACAGAGTGATATGAAAAGCCCGAGACCTTTTGAATGGATGTGAGAGACAGAATAAAATAAATAAATGAGTATCTCGGAGTGACCCAGAATACTGATGACAGGAACCACCGTGGTGGGCAACTGTGTGTTTCATCTACAACACGTTCTCCTCCTCTTCCCTCACTCTCTCTCCTTCCTCCTCCTCCTCCTCTCTTTATGGTGTGATTGTCAGTCAAGGCACTTGCAGCCTGCTCGCTCTAATGTGCCACAGCATTCAAGAGATGCTATCCACACACTGAGCGAAACTTAAAAGAAAAAGGCTGGGGATCTGAATTTGCTCGTGTGTGTATCTTTGCACATTTGAACTTCACGACCCCCCGTCAAAAAAACATGTGCATAACTCATTTTGCGATGAACATCTTGACAAAGTTAACTGCTTGTACACACTTGAGGCAACTTGTGTGATGGGTCACTATAATTTGACAGGTTGTGCGTGCTGCGAAAGGTCCCAGTAAGAAAAGTTATTTATCTGTTTACACACTCTGATATATTCTCAGTTCTGCCTCTCATAGGGTTGACATCGTTCTGATGAGTGCATGTAGCTAGCCGGCAAGCTGTAATTAGTTAACAATCCAGAAAAGAAAAAGAAAAAAGAAGAAGCTCAACAATGTACGCAACTGTTCTCTGTAATTTTTGAGCCATTTGTTACTGTAGTCTTTCAATTAAAAGTTGTAGAAAACTGGGAAGCTTTGAACAGCTGTAATGAACTTCTGATAACATTTTTTTTTTTAATAAATTAATAAATTGTACTTTTTCCCCCCCAAATCCGAGCCATGAATATGTTTCTCTGTTCATTTTCTCATCACACAATTCATTTGCCCACAGTTTAACCAATTATAATTTCTGCTTGGGCCACACTTAATTATTAGATGCAGCCAGTGTTGCCAGCCTCTCATTAGCCAGCTGCTGAACTCTGGATTCTCGCCCACACCCCGCCTGCAGTCAGTGGCTATAGCGTGTCGCTAACGCTAGCAGACCTGACAGAGTGCCAACAAAATCCTCCTCCAGCCCGTCCAGCCCGCGGGAACCGAATCCAGCTGACAGTAAAGGGGCTGGCAGGGTGTAATCAACCTATTTGCATAATGAGCAAAGTCCAGTTTCTCGAAAGCTCCTCGGATCAGCTGATCGTCAACGGCGTGAGACGATCACGTCGGTGGCACATTTGGACGGCCTGGGTTTGCTCGGTGCGCTAGCACAGGAGCTCGGCAGCTAGCTGTTTGCTGCTGGTAAAGTTAAAGGTGCACTTCGCAAATTTCCCCAGGCTTGATCGAAGTTTGATTGATTTAGAATCAGCTGAAAAAAATGGAATAAACGTGTGATTTCTCGGCAAGTCAGGCTTAGGATGATGTGGACTCAAACATCAAATTACACTTATCCCATGTTTTAATTCAAATGTCTTGAACCTGACCCTTGGCAATTTGGCATAGAACCCCTTTAATTTGGGATGTGCTGGCCCTGGTGTCCAGCAGAGGTATTCAGTGGATTAAGTTGATTTATTTAATTGTTTAATTTGGTTATTAATAAGTGCTTTATTAGCTGTGAAAGTCCAGCATCACATTTGCCTCTTTGACACTGGCAGGGAAACAAGGGATGACCTGAGTGGCTGCTGCTGTCCGCTGAATGAAATGTCCAGCTGCCGCCGACTTTTCCTATGGCTATGGGATGTCGACTGGTTGCATAACCACAGGAAAAAAAAGCATAATAATTCCTAAATGGTTCATTATTCCATTCATTAGCACATAGAAATATGATTGTTCTTAAATGACAAAAGTTTCACTTTTATGGAGCTGATTTTCTTGAAAATTCCCATGCCCTCCTCTTTGCCTCCTCTTGTAGGTGTGAGATCTCAGATAAGGCCTTTTTTTTTTTTTTAGCATCACCAATTAGCTCCACAAGGACCCAGTTCACCTGTCATGTTTAATCTGAGGGCGCCTCCACGGGTTGATGGGTGTTCCCATTTTGTTTCCCCGATGGACTGAGATGGAGCTACAACCCGAGCAGCAAGACAGCCGGCATCATCCACAGTTACTGATGGCAGCTTCCCTGAAGAAGACTTACTTTTGGCTTGATAAGAATATGCAGATTCAAAATGTGCTCATTCCCCTTGAGGCTGGATGTTTTTGTCTTTTTTGCCCACGCAGTGCTCCGATGTCCGTTGCTCATTTTAATGGTACGGACGTGCTTATTCATGAGAAGTATTGGATTGTTCTGTGATGCGTGATAATTGACCACTGTTGGTATATGAAATGAGGAAAAATCAAAAAATAGGGAAACGTGCCTAGTCATTAACTATAGAATTTTAGAGAAGGGATGAAAATATCAGCCAGTTCGCTTGTGTTTTGTTTTTTTTTAGACACAGGTTTTTAAGTGCTACTGAATATATTTCCTTCTGGAAGAAAAAGGCATCTTTGTTTTTACTTTGATGAATTAGAAAACACTTTTTTTTCAAGCTCACTTTGACCCCTTGTTGAGTCTTTTCGAGAACAGCTTATGCGCTTAAACATAAGGTTGATGCCCAATGAAAAGCCACTGAATTCATTCATTTGTATACATTCATATATAAAACTGCATGGGTTACACATTGTAACAGTCCCATTAAATCCAACAAAACAACATAAACCATAGAGGCTCCACACAGTCCACCCACACAGACAGATGTATAGGCGAAAGAAACCTTAGGATTTTTTTTTTTTTTTTTTAAATGAGCCAGCCTGATCCAACCCGCAGAAAAACAATAAAAACCTGAGACCGACCTACAGAAAAATTATTAAAAAAATACAACCTTGTCTGAGCAGGATCCGACTGGTTCAGGCTGAATTTGAGAACTCGACACTGCACAGAAATACTGACTGATGCCTCAGTGCCGAACACCGCTGCCACACCAGTGGCGTGCGGCCTAGACAAAGGGCAGGAGCACCACCACATGCCAGCTTAACCAATCAGATGACAGCGATGTCCCCCCTTATAGTACCTCAAAACACAACTCCACCCCAGATAAATAATTGATGTTTCAAGCATTTTTATGTCCCTCTTTATTGCCCATAGAGCTACCGGTGGCTGTAATTGTCATTTTGCTTTATTAGATGCAGCATGGTCGTAAATTATCCTCTGTGGTTCGACCTTTTAAAGATGCTTGTCTATGGTAGATATTTGAATGACACTGTAGACTGTGAGCATTGCATCCTCATAAATCTGTGTATTGGTCTGTTAATAGATGTCCCATTTAATTTCTAACAGGTTGTATTTGGTAGCTGGATTTAATATAATTAAGTTAGGATAGAGGAAAAAGTCGAGGTAGAGCATAAATGTAATGGATTGCTTGGCCACCTCTGAAGTTACAGTACCAGCTGTCGTAACTGTAAAGTATCTGCAACCCTCTTAAGAGCTTCACTCTTAATTCATTCTTGATTTGTTTCATCTAAAATGAATTGAATGGAAGGGCAAATGAGACTGAAGGAGAAGCTCTATGTATGGGCACATAATGGCGAGAGAAGCCACATCATATCTCTCGTGGTGCTTTACTCGCTAGATGATCTAATTTAAATCCAATATCTCCCTTAATTTAATTTCACTTTAATAAATCAGTTTAACTTTCATTATTTCACTGTTGCAAACAGTGTTCTGTGAAATCTATGGCACAGCTGCAGTGGTTTCAGGCTGCATCTCAGTTTTTATATTTTGGAATGTAGACTCAATCACTTAATACAAGAGAGCTCATGGTATTAATGATATAATATTACAATCAAATAACACATGCATTAGCCTTGAAAGCTGTGCTGGACTTGTGCAATAATCAAAGCGGAAGGGTTGATCTTGGCCCTTAAACTGCAAACTTGGACATATTTGAGAACGGTGTGTTAAGTCTCAGCATTTTCCTTGCGGCTTACGCTCGCCGACGTTAACAGCCATCCGTCTCCACAGTCATCATTCACAGTCATTTCGCCACCTTCAAATCCCCAAGGGTGCTGAGAGGGTGACTCGCAGAGAGCTTCTCAAGGCTTCAGGAGTGGCACCATTATCAGAGCTCGGTAATAGATTACCTCAATGGTCAAGCTGTCACAGCCAATGTTTGCCCTGACATTTCATGTAAAGTTCCCCTGCCCTGGTGAAATATCATATGATGACGGCCGAGCCACCGGTTGTTTTGCCAAATTGGTTGTCACTGTGTTGGCGGCATAATCGCCTCCTTGCCCCCCTCCTTCACTCTGTCTGCCTGTCAGTCCTTGCGCCATGCCAGTTTGGCTGCAGGGCCTTAATTTGTTACACAGGTTTTGCTAAAAGGATTATAGTGTGGCAAGACAGAAAATATAAAGACAGTTGAGTAACACTAGTAGAATGAGTGCATTCACCTAATAGTCACTTTTGTTGGCTAAATGTTTTGGGATTTATTCTTTACTGCTGCAGTTAAGTGGTTTGTACCGCACAGTAAGCATGCATTATGGTGGTAACTGTGTGCAATGCAACACTAGTGTGTTCACACGCTGCTCCAAATGTGCATTTTTTTTTTCATAAGTACAATTTCATAGAATGGCACCCTTTTCGCCAACCGTATGTTTACCTGTTTTTGTATTCCTCTCATGGACAGCATCATCTCCTGGAAGCCACTGTGCAGCTCATGGTACAGAAAATAGCCATGGGCAAAATTCGTTTGACACTGGCCCATAGTACAGGCAATGGAGGGTGACATATCCAATATCAGAAGAGTGGCAGGGCTAAATATTTTTGTCAGGCCAGTGGCTTTTCTGTGAAGAAATGTGGATGAAGGGTTCATTTGGGTCTGGATTTCAACACAGCAATCTGGAAACTCAAGCTCCAGGTAAATGCTGGTTTTTGGTGTCCTCTTGTTGTTGACAACAACAGCACATAAGACAAATGTGGAGGCTACTGAGCTCCAAATCACTGGATAGGGGCCACAGCAATGTCATTGTCTACCATTCAGCTTAGTGCTTGATTTCATGGTATATTACTGTAGATAGGCATGGAGAAATGGCTATTTATCTAAAATAATACAGGACGCATAGATGTATTGTCTCTATTTCAAGGTATACCGCACCTTAACAGTGCTTCCTTGGCCTCAATAAAAGAACAGCAACATGGCTTAGAATATAACTGAGTTTCCATAAAGAAGGGATTGTTTCATTGTGCAATGTGTATGCATATGCAATCTTTATAATCAGAATTGTTGTGAAATATTTTTACCTTGTATAATGTTCTGGTCAAAATACTGTGTCTGGTGGTAAAATAAGTTAGTATTTGAGATGGCTTCCTCTACTTGCTGTAGCTTGCTGATTGTTGTCAACATCCTTTGAACCAAAGACCTTTTACAGTCAGTTTTTATATACCAATAGTCACTGCTCAACACCTCAACTCATAATTAAATTGAACTGTGAACTCAGTTTATGAGGAAAACGGATAATAATTTAAGTTGCTATTATGATTCAGTGTTTGGCAGTTTTTTGGCGGATCATGGCCGGGGTGCTTGTGGAAAACACTGGTGAAGAGTTTTTCTTTTTCTTTGGCAAATAATAGAACAATGGTGTCCAATTATGTGCTGCCACAGACAGCAGAGTGTGTGCAGGAAGTTATTATGATTCACCGATTGGTGTTTTTTGGTCTGTCCTGTCCTAAGTTGCGATAATTAAATAAAGGAAGTGTTCCACACTTTTCTCCCTACAAAATAGGCTATTTATTTGAGGTTATATTAGAAACATGTTTTGGCAATGTGCCTTCTTCAGGTTGTCATGACGATAACAATTAATAAAGACTTTAATTAAATAGAAACAGGTGTTCATAACTGGTGATGTGACATTGCCAGGCTGGCAATGTCACATCACATAATCATGTTCATTCTTAACCAAAGTCAATGACAAATTATAATACATCGAAAAAGGCAAGTTATTTGACCAATAGAATTTCATAGACCCATAAAATATGCCATATCTCTTCCAAGATGCTATAAAAAGTATGAAGCCTTTTCAATTTACATATTCAAACTTAACTGCTGGGAATATCTCATAGGTACATATCGATGATATTACCAAGGTTTAATATATTATCATTTCAATCAATGGACCCTCTTTAGTAGATCACACAGAGGCTTAAAAATCACAAATCACAATTGCAATCCTTTTTTGAGCCATCAGATATGCTCCAACTTTTGTGTGATGTTAAAAAGCATAAGCATGTTGTCCTACAAACTTGCCCTCCTGTAAACTATCCCTCTTCCCTCATGAGCTGAGTCTAGTTGCTGCTGCAAAGCAGATCTGATCCACCAATATTCCTGTCAGCGATGCCAACAAAGTGGTCAAGGCCCTAGCTGAGTGAGTGTGAATGATACCTTGCAGCTCAATCTCAACTGGCAGAAATTAGCAGAGCATCCAGATAGCGGGTCTGCCAAATGTGTTCACAGGTTACACCCCAAGAAGGAAAATCCTGCTGGGCCAGAACAAGCATTTCAAAACTGAAAACAAAGATGGAATGTAGCAAATGGCTGCACATGACCTTGTGCCACAGTTTGCATGAGCCAAGCTGACACTCCAGCACATAGCCAGTGGACAGTGATGACCAAAGTGCTAAGCTGTTTAAAACACACACACACAAAAAAAACAGTGGAGACAGATTATAGGCTTTGTGGGTAAGGGGTTGACCACATCCGGTGGGAGATACAAAAGCATCATTACTCATTGTTGGAAACCCTTTGTGTATACTGAGACTATAAGTAGAGCACAGCTATTATCAGTCAGGGATTCCTGCTCAAGCCCTAAGGAAACCTCATGGCCAGACCTCATGACTGTTTTAGGGTTTTCAGCATTCTGTCTTAAATTCTCTGTGATTTGTAGCCATGTGCGTTTTTTTATTGAAAGGCTATTTTAACCAGTGTGTGTGATGTTGTCCTTTCTTTTTCAGGTTCCTTCTGGACCAGTGAACAGATGTACACTTTAATATGGGTGCATGTACACAGCTCTGTGTCTCGGTCAGCATCTGTCCACTGCCGCCGCTTCTGTTCATTCATGCTTTGCAACATGGTGGTTATAGCAAACTCGTGTTGCCCACTGTTACACTGAGCCACAAGTCAACTTCCTGCTGGGATAACGGCCTGAGGAGTATGTCACACCAGAGGAAATAGCCTAGGCAAATCGATAGACTGTTTTTGAAATGCCAATCAGACTTTGAACAGAGAGCAGTTTGGATCAGCCCATGTCATCTGCACGCCCATGTCTGAATCCAAGGTCAAACCTTTTAGAAATCCATGGTCACCATGGATTTCTACAGCTGGAAGGACTGGATAAAGATGTGTCGAGACATTTTAAAGGGTTTTTACCAAGGATTATATATATATTTGTGAAAGTACATTATAGTCCCTTACCTTCACTGGAAGAAATCTATCTATCAATGTGGAAATATTTCATGTATTATTAGTGATTTTGCAGTTTTAGGCTCAATATTGCCATTTGATTTTTAGCTTGTGTGTCTAAATAAATAAGTAATGCATTAATTACTTAAATAATATACCATTTAAACTGGATAAAGCTGAGTTACATAATTTCCTCGGTCTGGAATTTTTATCATTTGTTTGTATTCATGGTCTAAGGCAGTTTTAAATTTGTTTACAGAGTAAGAATATATTGATGAATCCCAGAATTCTGCTTAAAATGTTCATATGAGGGGTGTTAGTACAAATATGTGTATGTGTTTGTGAATGAGGCTCACTGTTCCTGTGAGGGAGGCAGAGCTGCTCACATCACATTGCTATTCAAACATTTTAACCGCTGATCACTGAGAATGTGCGGCAAAGCAATTCAGTCATAAACCAAAAGGACGAAAACCTGAGGAGGAGAGGGGAGGACGACAAAGTGAGCTGTCCAGTCCATCCTTTGAGCATGTATTGTTTTATGATCATAAACTTGGCAATAATTGCTGTGATCTGTATGCCAGTGGAGGCTTATAGTGGGAAAGTTGTTGCTTGTGTGTATCAGCAGAAAACAACAAGGACAGGAGAACTTTGAGGAACAGAGGGAGGGCAGAGTGAACGCAAAAGCGTAAGTACAAGTCAAAGTCAGTACTTCCAGTGTGAGCATATTTAATAACTGTAAATGGGCTTTGGAAATATAGGAGGACATAATATTGGTTTATTTATTCATTGTGTGGGGGATTATTAACACAACTATGATGTCTCTCAGACTACCTCATATTGTGACATACAGTATTTTTATGGATGGGTGGGTGTGTGTTCATAGCAAAGTAGTATGCAAATAAGTCCTTTGTATTGACTCTTTAGCAAATTATTGTGTGCTCTTGTGGCTATAGTCTATTTTTATGCAAAGAACTGGCAGAACACAGGTCTTTGGTGCATTACAGATATGATGTATATTTATGTAGCAGAGAATGACTTTTTTTCCCCTTGTACTGAACTTTGTAGAAATACACAGTGTCATGCATGTGGATGCTGCACTTCACCATTCTTGACATGTTGATCTTTACACGGAAACTGATGCAAACTTCCTCCAACCACTGCATCCGTCTTCTATTGACTATTTCCCCACATGGTGAAATAAATCAGTGCCGTCCATTAGGATCAAATACAGAGTTGAAGCTCGAAAGGAAATCATTACTAAGCTCAGTTTATAACAGCTAATTTGTGTCGGTGTTTCCCAGCCCAAATTATGTAAGGAGTGACAATAGGCTGAATTGCATGGTGAAGTTGTGATTTTTTGTATTTGTTTTAAGTAGACAGCTGCTCATTCCAAATGCAGCCCAGGCCTCTGGTATTAGTTTATCAGCATGATGCTGCATGTTCGAGCCTTATAGGTAAGCATCAGTGCCCATTGTGGACCGGTAAATGGATCGAAACAAGTCATAACTGGATTAGGATCCAACACAAACTACCAAATACTTAAAAAAACATATTCCAGATATAAATTTGCAGTCAGAGCCACTGAAACCATCAAGAAGACATCAGCTAATAAGTGGTAATAGTTTGCCTCTGCAGCAGCAAACACCACATGACGCTTGATGCAGTAATTTTAGAGTGCTTCTATTTTGCCATTCCACAGAAATCCCCATTATTCTGGCTGGCGTTCATGAAGTTTATAGTTTAGTTTGGCATGAGGTTTTGTATCTGTAGGTGGGCTCTTAGACCTTGTGAAATTGCTTAAATTTGAGGACGGCTTTATTGATTAATAATCTTGGCTCACTTCTTTGATTGGCTGAGATGGTTCAACTACAGTAGCAAATGGTAATAGCTGACGACACTTCAACCCACTTCTTAATTTCACTTTAATTTATTTTTCTCCATGTTATTTGTATGAGCAATCAGTTTTAAACCGATTTCACCGTGAACCAGTTGCTGAGTTACAATACACTGTATTTAATGAAGTGGGTAACTTAATCAGCTGGCCCTAACGTGTACATACACACACAAAATGCTTAATGAAAAATCACGGAGAGCTGATCAAAGCTCTTGATGTAGCTGGGGCCCCTATCATGTCTATGGAAACATGCATAACTGAGTGGCTCACATGATCCTAAGAGATTGTTTGGGTAGAAACACGAGCGATCAAGTGGTGAAAGCAAATGTCGTTCGCATGTGAAACACTTTCTCTAACCACTGATGGGGTGTTAATTTCTCCTAATTTATCAGGAGCAAAATCTTATCAGTGCAGTTTGCCACACTTCTGAACAGTGTGAAGACATGGGTTAACAATTGATTTGACAGTTATACTAATTGACATTAATACATGTCCATTTGTGTCTGAGTCAGTGGAGTGCTTACTCGGGGAGCATGGCCCACCATTAGCACTCTGCCATTTTCTTTGATGTGAAACCATAAACAGTGAGCATAGCACAGTACTCACCAAATTAAAGCACTAATTCACTTTGAAAGCTTTACTATATGATAAATAACTTGTCTATTTGGAAGCGGTGTACAGTGTACAAAGTAACCCCCTTAATAGAGTTTGCCTTTAAAATGCATTCAGATTCAATAACATCAGCATAGCTTTTCATGAACTGTCCTCACATCAGTACTTTTTATGCTGAATAATGGGAAAACCTAATATATTTTTCTCATTTTGTCAATAATGAGAGTCTTTTTTTTCCCTCTTCTCAACATACAGCCCTCTCTTCCAATCCCAGACCTCCTATTTTTATCAGTTTCAGTAACATAATTAGATATTGAACCAAGGCGCTCACACAAAAGGTGAAAATAAGCCAAAAAAAAATAAAAAAAATGAAAGATCGAAACCGCAAACGAGTCAATTTGTGATGTGTCCCCAACCAGCAGAATTCCATATCTGATTCTATCCGTTAACGTCCATTCTTGTTATGTATTTGCAACGTGAAGCAGATCTATTTTGATCTCAGCGAGCAGCACTCTTCCTTCACTTACCTATAGGCACTGCTGACAGTGTGCCACATATTGTCTGACATTATCTCGATGGTACGAGATTTGTTTGAAAGAAACAATGGTCGACCCCGTGGGAGGCCAGATATAATCGCCACTCAGATATTTCTTTGTCTAGACCTCAAATATATGTGGCCATTTATTGCAAATAATTACCTCCACAGCCAAAGACATTTGGCAGTTTCCTAAGTTCAATTGTGCTTCAATTCATGTATGAGACCATTCATAGTTTTAACAAGGCACAGGGCTGCTTGTAAAGCCTCCTGTGACCTTATCATCCAGTCAAATTTATAAGATCTCCTGAAAACACTCAGAAATTGTTGTATTATCTCCATCAGTCACCATGAGGTTCAAAAGTGCAGCAAAGGAATCAGGGAGCGGACGTCCTCTGCTAATTGTTCCACTTGGCAATAATCCATAAGCAATCAGCTGCTATTTTCATTTTGCCTTGTAAAGCAATTGCTTGTGCTTTTACTTGTTTGGTATCTCACCAGAGGTAGACATGGGTGGCTTATTCTCTGAAGCTCTTCTGCTGATTATTTTCCTTTGAGCAAAATACTACTCACACATGCTAATGATTTTAATTTGCTGATACCGTATGGAAGCCAAAGGTTTACTGTCAACAATGCTGATAAAAATGATAAAAACATAATTGTGGTGGATACAATTATGTGCGGAAACAATTAAAAAAATTCTCGATGACTTAAACGCGTGCTGAATAGCGGCTGTTTGTGCAAGTGGTATTAGACAAATTGAACCAAAGACGCATTTGCAATTACCAATAATGTCTCAAGAGCAGAGGGTATTATTTTAGGCAGGCTGGTGATTTACTAATTATAGGCTAAAACAGGCTAGAGAGTGCTGTCACCACAACTACTTTTTTGAAGATTATTTTTGGGCAATTTTGCTTTAGTAGAGAGGCAGGACAGACATGCAGCAAAGAGCATGGGCAGGACTCAAACCCAGGCTGCAGTGGCTGAATTTGCCTCAGTAATAAATGGGACCTGCATCTACATGGGTGCAGCACAATTACTTGTTAACCAGTAGGCCCACATGTCTAACCCCTCATCTTTTAAAGTGGCCATACACAGGTATACTATGCTATTATTAACACATTATGTAAGCAGAGATTGTATTGCACTCTCATTTTGAAGATTTTGGCATTTCCCAGACACATGTACACACTTAACAATGAGGCAAGGATGGGACAAATCACAATCATGTACTGCGCTCCCCAGCAGGTCAGAAACAGTCATCGTTGATTGCCTTGACAAAACATTTATCAACACGTATCAATTCATCGTTCGGCATTGTGCTCATCCTTCCGCTGGCTATCTACAACCCTCAACCCTCTGACTCGTGCTGATCATGGCTCTCCAAATTATTTCGCTGCCCACACTCTGTAAAAACTCCATCTTAAGTAGTCTAACGGCTTGCTCCCAAAGAAAGCTGCCACTTTGCAGGAGCGGAGTCACTCCAGTTGATTTGCACTGGCACGAAATTAGGCGAGTATGCCACTTGATTGCACCCCACTGGCAGATTTTTAAACTTTTTATTTCTTTTCCATGCATTTTTACCAAAAAAAAAAAAAAAAATTGGCCCGCTCAGACTGCTCTGCAACTAGATTGGGGAGCAACAGATTGAGTCTTTAACTTGTTCACAATACAAGATTACCAGTGCCATCCATCAGGCTGGATGATGCCAAAATCTGTGTGACTCTCCCAGATAATGACTTGTCGGGATGGTCAAACTGGGCCAACAAGTGAGAAAATAATTTTCTTGCGGCTGGCCAGTTAGAGGCCTGATATCTTGCCTGCTGCGAGCAGACAAGGCTCACTGCAGAAAGTTCTATATTAGTATACAGAATTCAGCACCCTGGACAGAGAAACACACACACACACACACACACACACATACACACACACACCAGATACAGATACACATCTTCAAGACCTTGGTGAAATATGATGCAGTTATTTTTTAAAATTTGTTTTAAGCTGTTGAAGTATCGTACTCCATCAGGACAATAAATTTAACATTACACTCAGAGAGCAGTATACTAAACAAACACTATTCACTATTGGTCTAAACATTTCTTTACACACGCTGACACACACATAAAGGGTGATGTGCATACGTTGTCATGCTCCCACCGAGTTTACATTATAATCCATGCATTCATTCATTTTCTGTCCATTCATCCAAGTCAGGGTTACAGAGCCACAGGGCAAACTGATCACTCCAGTTATCATTTTACCCAGCAACTTCCTCCAGCTCCTCCTGCGGCTATCCTCAGGAACCCCCAGGCCAGCCGGGAGATGTTGTCCCTCCAGTCTGTCCTGGGTACACCCCGAGGTCTTTTCCCGGTTGGCTGTGCTTGGAACGCCTCCAAGGGAAGGCGCTCTAGGGGTGTCCTTACCAGCTGACTGACCTCAACTGAGGTCCTTTCAGTGCGAAGGAGTAGTGGCTCAATAATGAGGTCCTCTCGGATTGGTGAAACAGCCGCTCGGTGTTTCAGAACCTCATTTCAGCTGCTTGTGTCTGCATCTCTGAGGCAATCTGTAAGCCGTTGTCTAGATCTTCTCCAACCCCTCCCCCCACACTGGGGCTTTTGCTCCCGCAAAAACAGAAGCAGCCTGTTGTTACCTGTCTGCTGAGTCACCCATGTTTCCCAGCTGAAAACCACCACTGTCCACCACTGGTATGATGGGCGATTATCATGACAAGCACTGACTACCTTCTGGCCACAGGTCCCTGCTGCCACTACACATTTGGGGTTGCTGGAGCTTGTCCAGGGCTCTGTGCCACCATTTGATCCAGCTGACTCAACTCACTGTGATTGCCCATAAGTGTCCAGAACATAGCCCTTACACTTAGTTTCCTCCTTGTTGGTGAACATGATGATTATTTTAAACAGGCCATGGTTAACACAGAACTTCAATAGGATATTTCTCCCAGTCACACCCCTTTAGATATCCCAGTTTTTGCCAACATGAGGACAGAAACTGTAGAGTCAGTAGGTGGAGAAATTCTCCAGCAACTCACTCACCTTCTGAAAGAAAGACTAATACACTTAACTGCTGCTTGTGTACATACAAGAAACCTTTCCTCTGTACAAGCAGTCACATCCGCTGGAGACTACTCACTGGAAATACTCATGAGTGACCAACTCATGAATATTCCCACATCCACTTGGGGGCCTGGAACCATGGACAGCTCCCCCTAATTGCGACTTCTCAACCTAACACACAAGCTCCATCATTCATCCCACCCCACCTTGCCCACCACACTCAAGAGAGGTTACGTTCCACAGTGCAAGAGCCAGTTTCTGCTGCAGTGGCTCACAATGCTTAGCTGTGTTCCACCTGCAAGATACCCAACAGACTGTATGTATATCTCCTTTATTGTCTTCTTATGCTGTTTATTTATTTATTTATTTGTAACCAAAGAAAAAACAAGTGGTTGGCCAAAGCAGTATCTAAGCCCTGTGTGCACTCACTGAGCATCCTGGGTAGAATGCCTCAAAGGAAGGGAAGGACTATTATGGAGCAACTTATTATCACTCCAGTGTAAATGGAAGATGTACAAGCTCATGTGCCCGGTTGTTTTTCCTCATTTTGTGAACCCAGTGATCTTAACTGTTTGTTTTATTGATTAGAGTGAAAACTTTACCTTCTGTAGCCTATTTGTTGTTATTCTTACTGTTGAGTTACCTGAGTGTTTGTTTAAGCTTAGCTTTTGGAGTGCATGTACACCTATGCAGCAGAGATGGATAATTGCGTATTTACAGATCACACAGGTCCAAAATTCCACAATGAATATAACCCAAACACTGTATTTTAGGAAATACAAACAAACACACACACACACACAAAAACTCATGCTGTGTAATAATACCTCGCATTTTTGTAAACCTGAGAAGGGTACAGATAAAAAGTGAGACAGATGAAGACTCATTACTGGAACTTTTTATCTGTGCAGCAGATAGTGAAATAACTTTGCTGCTTCAAAAAGAAAGACAGCAAAGATGCACGATGTGATTCATTGCAGGAAAATATTTGTTCTAAGGGTTAACAGTCTGGAATAATATCTTAGATGATAGAGCAGATATATCTCAAATTTCAAAGTCTTTTGAACATGCAGACCTATGTGAGTTACTTTTTTGAAAAACTGAAAAAAATACACGTTTTGCAAAAGGACTGGAATTATAGGTCTGTATAATATGCTTTTTGAGTATGCTACCCTTTCTTCTGAGTAAGAAAAGAAAAACACAGCGGGCTGGAACTTCTTTGAGCCGGTAAAGTTTAAAAGATGGAAATCCTATACATGTCAAGGCCATCTCTATAACAAATGTGTCTATCATCTGCTGCAGGTATTAGTGTCACTTTCAGATTTTGTCAGTGTTCTGTATCCAAAATCCCATAAGGCAATCTTTCATACAGGTGAATGCCTTCCTATATACAAGTGGGCGTTCTGTCCTGTCCAGCCAAACTGTTGGAGCAGCACCAACCGCGCCAGATGATATTAATGTTGGCTTCGGCCCCATCAGTATGCTGCAGAATGGTTGAATTGGCATTATTGTTGTAGTGGTCTGCCATGCCATTCTAGCAGCAGGCCTTGTGAACTATTTAGTCAGTTGAAAAAAAAAATGGTTTAGGACTAATTAGATAATTCATCATCCTGAATGTAATGGCAGCATGAATTTCCTTACATGTTTCTTTTCTTCGCACTGTGTTCTCCCTGCAGACCTTGCAATGGCATACACAGTGGCCATGTCAAAATAGACTACAACTTAAAAAAAAAAAACGACAAAAAAAAAAAAAAAAAAAAAAAATAAGATATATATATATTTTTTTTTTTTTTTTTTTTTTGTTTTTTTTTTTTTTA
>OMLB01034927.1:0-12387 GCA_900302555.1 Myripristis jacobus | reverse complement strand
TAATATCGATTTAACGACTTGCATAACAAATGGTCCCTGATTTGATGCCACATTAAAGGGTGCATTTGTGATATGAATGAAGGCTGGATAAGAAAGCCCTCGACATAAGTCAAGCCACTTAGAGCCGGAGAGTGCTAACATAAGGTATTCACCCAGTTGGAGAAATGCTCAGTGGCCATCTCAATCCCTCTGGAAGGTAATTACCAAAAGGGATTCTCCTGGGGAGCCTGAACATTTGTGCAGCTCAGCTGCTGATGGAGAATGCAGCTCTGGCCTAACCTGATAACAGTGGCAGAGCACATTCCCACTTTATTGTACACACATACACACACAATCTTGTACTCCTATCGTTGTGAGGACATTATATTGACTTCTATTCTTTCATCCAATTTTTTAAAGCCTTCTACAGCCTTTCCCTAATCTTAATGTAACCAATGCATCCAGTATTTTTCAGTGTTATTCTCATTTAAGCCATTGTTTTCATTGCCACTCTTTTGTCCCTCTGTGTTTATTCCTTCCTGCATCTGAATATGTCCCTCCTCCATGTCTCGGGGCAAAAGCTTCAACAGTGTGTACACACGGATCCACAGCAGCACGGTGAAACAGCATAGGGACTCAACTGCAGAGGCTTTCTCTGTCCGCCCTGAGGTGTTTACACAAACATCACCTCGCACCTGACTCCATTATTGCTCTTGTACAAATGAAATTGCAGTTTATGGATTATTTTGTTTTTGGATGTTTTATATCGATTTGACCACATAAAGCTAACACTGCCATAATTTGGAGATTAGACTCCAGCTAGGGCCAGCTGTATTCAATATGCACGTATATGCACACACGAATCTTAAATAACTAATTTCATACATATTTTATGAGTACATTAAAATTATACTCTGAATTTGTTATGAGATCCCTGATGTGTTTATTTCTTAAGATAAAATAAAAATTCACATCCTCCGTCCCTGCTGCTTCTCTGCATGCCTCCAAGAGCTCTATTTTGTATAATTCCTCTCCATGTTATCTGTCTGCACCACTGTTCCCTGTAATCCCTCTCTCCCTGTCGCCATGAGGCGGTGCCTCCACTTTGCTGTGAAAACCTGACACTGTTCATTCCCCTGCCGCCATATTGGCACTGCCACCCTGCAAAAATACACCTCTTTGGCTATCAGCTGAATCAGTGCCTCCTTTGTGATGCAGAAGGGAGCTGACACACAAGCTGTAATGTTGCTGTTCTCTGGCACAAACACATACACATGAAACTACCAAAGCTGATTGAAGGAGCTACATTTAGAGATAGAGATCCTCATACTTTTCTCCAGGCAGGTAGGGCGCAAAATTACCAAGTGATCCTCATTCTGATCTCAGCGTTATATGGGGGGAAAAAATAGATTTCCCCCCTTTCTGTTTGGAACACTGATAACAAAACAAAACTATGACTCATCCAAACCACCATATTTTATATAGCTGTTGTTCTTATGCAACACTACAATGTCTCCCCAACATTATTTTGGACATTTTATACAACAAAAATGTAATGTATGGCATATATATTCATATCAAATACCCATAAACATATTCAAATTGTCACATTTTTATATATGGACATCATGTCTAACATACATTACAAATACATGCATCCTGCTCAGCCACCATGCCACTACACATGCAGGTTGAACATCTATGCACATACAGTATAAGGACAATATTTTGTTTTCATGTATGTACATATGTACAAGTTACACACATACATGCAGTATATGGGCTGCACATATAAAGTGTCACAATATAAAAGATACTGTATATAATTTTGGTTCATATATGACATATGCATCATATATGGCAACATATTATAGGGATATATTCTACACAGTATGTTCATATAGTAGCTTTAACTATGGACAACAATAACACCTTCACATGGTGCAGGTTCACGTTACCGAACAATAGTGATGACATTTTCTAGATGACAAAAACATTAGACCAGTGCTTATGACATTCAGACAGCATTCAGTGGAGCTTTCATGCTCTATGCATTCATGCTACTATGGTGTGCATGTGCACGTTTATATATGTCGAATGCGAAGGGGCATGGCCACGCATGCATTGCCCTGTGGGCTGATGGTTAACCGAAAATGAGGTTAACTCTGCGAGACAGCTCCCTATCGGGTCAAGGCGAAGCCTTCGTAGTGATGGAGATGTCACAGCAAATATGTCACAAGCACAGGCAAACAGCAGGAACCATGCTGAGTTGTGTTTCTCCATCCACTCATATTCATTCAGTGAAGCTGAGCCAAACCTTTATCCCTCTGTCTCATCTTCTGTTTCTCACCAGAACAAGAGGCCCTTGCGATCAAAGTCAGACAAAAAAATGAAGTGAGTAAACTGAAGCACACTGAAGAAGGCATATGAAGCAGAAATGTCTGTGTTTTCTGTTCTCTTGCTGATCAAAAATGGAGCGAATAAAAAAATAAGTAGAGCCCATGAACCTTTTCTTTGTCTGCCATCGGAGTAAGTTGAGATAAAGAAAATACTCCCCATTCTGGTTGTGACAGAGTTGTAGTATGTTGGCATTTTTTTTTAATATTCTGTAAATATATATTAAAAAAATGCTCAATACAGATGATATCGGCCTGCAACAATGACGTAATAAGTCATGAGTTTTTATGACCACACTGTTTCAAAAGGATGCCTCGAGACACAACAGTTGTCAAACTTTTGCCTTTAATCACATTGAAAAGAAAATGTAATAACAAACAATCAGAAAGTGCCCATGGCCACATATCAGTTTCATTAGACTTGAATGATATTGGATGATAATAAAAAAAGCAATCTGATTTTGCACAATTACATGCTTCAGTTGTACATTAGATGAGCGCAGTGGAAATGGTGCCATTTAAAAAATAAAAGCCCATATTTTCTTTTCTTTTCTTTTCTTTTTTTTTTAGCTTTGCATGTTAGGGGAGTGAGAGCCACACTAGCAGATGGGTGGAGGCTGGACATCAGCAGGGACATCCTGACAGCAGAACAATGTGTGCTGCCTTGTGTGGCGAGCTCCTCACTCCTACAGAATGGCAATTAGCATTGAGAATACAGCAGGGCACCATCACTTAACCTCCTTACTGGCCTCCGCATCCTGTTTGCTTTACTTACTCTTTGTCATCAAGAAATCTATACAAAAATGCACAACAACGCCTGGGTCGAGGAAATGCAAAAAACCCAACCGCTTCTTATTTTTAACAGCTTTCTTTGTGCCTTTTTTGCTTCCTTTATTGCTTAAATAGTTAAGGGGATGACATGCATACAAAGGTCCACGGTTGAGTTTGTAACAATGGCATTTTACTTTCAAGGTCTCCTTTTTAAATGGTAGAAGATACATAGCCAGTCAAAAACAACTACAGGAGGTGAAAACAGCTTCCCAATGAATTACTGCCCTTTCGAACTATAGTCCTGTTGCATGACTGGATGCAATTATGATCTGTGTAGTGGTGGTATAACACAGGCAGGCACTTACTGAGATTATTCCCTGTGTCTGGCCTGCACACTGTGAGAAACACTGCATGACATTTGTATGCAAATAGAGTTCCTAACAGCTCTAAATATATGCGGTGCCAAGGTATCTGTGATTGGCTGGAAAGGTGAGGACAGAGAGCTGAAGATAGACTGGGGCTATATGACTGTGGTTTGTGTACCCACAATGCGGATTTGCAATGGAATCACCTTTTGCAATGGAAGTTCAAGATATTTAAAAAATGTAGTTCTACTTAACAGTGTCACTCATGATGGTTCATGGCTGCACGAGTGAGTTTTAATCACTGAAGCAGCTACAAATGACAATGTAACCCTTTGGCGGTGGTGACATACAGTCATACAGTTATAGAGGACATACAGCCCTGCACATACACACCATGCCAGGGGACAAAAAAGAGAAAAGAAAGCGAACTTCAGCAGTTCTCCTTGGAGAGCTAACACGTGTGACTGCTGCGGATGGAGCAATTACTCATACATTTTTCACTCTCCTCTTCATCTTCATTTCTATACCTATTTCATCCTCTCCGGTCATCCATGGCTCTCCCCCCCGCTCTCTCTTCCCCTGTAGTTAGTCTATTTCACAATTTGACATGCTGCAAAGGGAGGCTAAGGCAATGGGCACTATGCTGATGCCTGTGAGCCGAGCCTCCTCACTGTTTGAGGAAAAGCTGAGCTGACAAGTGGGTTCAGCTGCGTCACAGTGTCCTTTCAGAGCGTAAGAAGGAAGAAAACGAAGACGAGGCGAGTTCCTCCAGAGGTGGCCCCCTTTACACTTCACCTCTTGGCTACCCCTGGCACCCAGCTGCTGGCTTTTGCCTCAAGCCACAACTTGAGACAATCTTGTTTTCAGGGTCCTAATGTTATGACTTATAAAGAAATGGAGGGGGGAGTGAATTGCCATATTCCTCCTGAGGTCATGAGTGGCAAACAATAAATAATATCCAAGTATATAAATATTGATTTGAATGGTGTGGGGAAAAGCTCGCACTGGTGAAGAATTTGAAGGGCCACCATTTCATTCCTTTTTAAATTTCAGTATCACCACTGTTGAACGTCAGTGTTTAAACAGAGCTTAGGGACTAAGCTATAAAAACGTATCCTCCTTTGTATAAAGATACAAACGTGCCAGCGAGCTGTCGAAATCTGTGCATCCCTCAAGAAAACCACACTCTAGTGGATTAAGACAGAGACATTCCCATTCCCCTCCTGCCTCTCTTCCCCCAGAGTGTCTCTCCTCTCCTTCGCTGCCCATCCCCCCCCTTCAACAGAGGAGAGCCCTGGTAAATAATTGAGGCACATTGCTCCTCTGCTTCATCTCCATACCGTGGCTGCCCTCCTTATGATGTTCTCTGTTAGCTGAGCCTCAACAGTATTTGGTTGTTTATTGTTACAATCACCCGAGTTTCATAATATTTCATCATGAGTATGTCATGACACTGTATTCTGTCTGTATCAAGGCCCACAAGGCTCCTCAGAGACAAAATATGCTTTGTTGGAATTATAGAAATAAAATGATGCATCCTCTCACTAAGACTTTGACACTTCAGTGCCATTAAGTTACCTCCTACTCTTTCCAAAGCAGGCTGCCTCTATTCTGCTGGTGGGAGCCAAGTAGGTCACCAAGAAATCAAATTCAATCCCATTCTTATAGTCTGACAGTTCTTGTGTGACTCTGCATACACACATATGTAATGTAATAACACTTGAAAATGTTTGCATTCATAACTGGAAACAAGACACTCGCTCTGAGAATATTTTGCTCGCTGCAATGGCAGAAAACACTGTGAAGTGTTTGAGCTGAAATCTATGGTGAGGTGTTTGCTGACATCTGCTGTCTGAAGGCATGAACTTAAACTGCTCCGAGTCTGATCTTGACATCAACAGAAAACATTTATTGCAGCTGTATTTTCAAATCAAAACTGGCATCTGTGCACTCTCCATACAATTAAATATTACCATGTCTCCTTCAGGGGATAAAATACAGAAAACATTACAACTTTGAATTGCAAAAAAAAGATTAAAAAATAGAATCAAGTAGTATATATTATTGATGTTTATCCCGATTAGCTTCACTAAAATAAACATAAAGATACATTTTGAATGAATATTTTTTTCATTCATAAAGAATCAGGTACATAATTTGATTAAAATCTCTGAAAAGGTGCAGAAAGCAAATACAGTCAAACATGGTGTAAACAAAATAATCAGCGTTCATGTGTCGCCTACTTTACCGATCAAAAAGTCAATACTTTTTGCAGAAAGAAAGATAATCAAAAGGGGTGCTACACCAATGAGACATAAGGCAAGGACATGTAGCTGAGAAATAAAGGCTTAAATGGTGATTTGTGAAAGGTAAACGCCTGAGATCAAACATTCAGTGTAGCTCAATGTGAACGCATCTCAAATTCAACCCGCTGGCAAATCACTGAGAAGTATTACAGGGACAATCCACATCAAAGCAAAATTCACATCATCCCTGTGATCCTTTACAGTTCATTCATTTTAATCTTTTAGTTACCTCGAGAGAGCCATCTGAGAATGCCTACTCTCTTTTAAAATGCCCTGGTTCACATCCACATGTACATTTTCATGAGAAATTAGAATTGATAACCTTCTGATGACAAAGGCCTCGGTACTATGTGGATGACAAAATTATAGCTGTGTAGAGAGAAATTTGTTCACAATCTTCTGAGGGTGACAGGAACAGGAAAAGTGAATTCTGTTTTGGGGGGGATTTTCCCTTTATAGTGCAATATATACAGTAGGCTGAGGCTTGCACAAGCAAGTAAGATAACAGAGCCAGTGTAAATAAAATTTCCAACGACAGCAGTACTAATTTAGTATTTAAGGTCAAATCTATATGAACACAGGAAGCCAGCTGGTCTCATAAGAAATTATTTTCTAAAATAATTTACACATATAGGCTCTGGGCAACTTCACAAGAGATATGGCTACTGTGTTACATAGTGCTTGGTCTTGCCAACAGAGAAAAACCACTTTGTCCAACATTACGTCCTCTGATTGGAAAGAAAAATCCCACAATAAACATAAAAAACCCTGCATTACAAAATATATTTAAAAAATGTAAATAACATGGTGAGTATTGGACATTCTCTTCTTCCAACAATGTGATGGTGATTATGATGGTCTAAGAGTAACAAATTCTCTTATTAAGCAGCTTTGGCTTTTTTGGTGCAAGCTTAGACGAAATGGGATTTTAACGGCAACTAAGGCTCAAAATATGAAGGCAACAGGCTTACTCCTGTTTGACGTGGAAACAGTGTATGCATCAGGAAAGTACATTCGCACCGTACTAATCGTCTGACTACCACTCACTACTCAACAAAATGGTTTACTGAGATGTGCAATTTCGCATGCAGCACTGGTATATATAAATAAAACCCTAGGATATCAAATAGAATGCCAGTGATGCAACTTAAAGAGTTGGAAGCTCTCTGCGGTATACTGTAACTCTACCTCTCCTCTAATGCAGGCCAGCTTCAACCAGCAGTGTTTCTGACTTGAGACAATTACTCGTACACTTATACAGCAGTGCTCTTATTCGTTGAATGTTGCCGTCTCTGACATCTCATCTTCCATGTGGCCTGAGCTTGGGGGTTTAAGATCCACACCTGGCATGTCGGGGATGCTACTGTCACCCAGGTTTTCTTTAGCGACATCAGGGCCAACAACATCAACTTCACCTTCGCTGCTGGGAACAGAACTGGTGATCAGGTCTATTAGGTGCTCATCCTCAGTTTCCTGTACACCGGATTCTTCCTCCTTCTCCGGTGACGAAGGCACTCCTTGGCCATAAGATGAAATATCTGTAAGAAATAAGGGCCATGAGAAGATATTTCCATCCCAGGATACTGTTACTCAGTGAGTTCTAGTGAGCTCTAGGTTCTTTTTTTTGTCATTTACTTCTACTTGAGTGTGTGATTTTCAACACCTCCCAAGATGCCCCATTAGCAACCACAAGCAAGTGTATCTGAACATCTCACATTCAGTAAGTATAAGTAAGAGATTAATGCTGCTAGTGATAGAAAAAACACTGTAAGAGTTTTTTTTCCAGTTGAGAAAAGGTAGGAGTTGTTAATAGATTGGACCCCTTACTCAAAATAAAACATTGTGGCCTCAGGCTATGCTGTGTTTTGGTCTATTTAGGTTACTGTCAGTGGAGAAACTGGTTTCCCTTTCTCTTCTACAATGATTTCCTCCAGTTGAGTACAATATGGTGAGTCTACAGGGAAGACTCTGAGGGACTGAAACAGAGCCTGTCATTTAACATACCACACCAACTTCAATGTCCTTTCTTTGCAAATATTTCAAAGGGACAGTGTTGTCTATGTACACCTACTTAGCCATAGGAATTAAAAAAACAAAACAAAATGGGCCTGAAAATGCAGAGTATACGTGTTTTAGGATGGATTCCTCCATTTAAATGGGATATAAATAAAAACATGGAGTTGCTCAGATCATCTGTTACTTACCCGAGCTAAACTGATCACACGAGTTATCTCCATGATTAACAAACATGGAATAGTTGTCCATGTCAGAGGCGGAGGCAATCTCTGACAGGTCTGGAGTCGCTGCCTCAGATATGTTGGGGATAACTGACATACACAAAGAACAAATATCCATTTGAAGTTATTTCTTCAAACACATATTTAAACTAGACACTGAAAATAAATGCACCACAGAATGAGTTAAGGTTACCTCGATTTGTAACAGTCTGTGTATGTGAGGTTAGACACAGGTCATGTACAGCTTGCTCTACTTGATTCAGAGCCATTTCACTCATTCCAGAGGGACTAGATTCAGCCACTGAAGGCACCTTAGGGCAGAGAACTTGTGTTTCAGACTAATTACATACATAATCAGAAATGTGTGACAAAAAACACAAAATAGCTGTATGCCTCTAAATGAGCAGTCAGATCTTAGGAAAAAAACATCTGATAACCTGTACCTCACTTGAAGGCAGTTCTTCACTATTGCCATATTGAGTCACAGTGGACTGAGGAGTGTTTTCACTCTGCATCTTAGGCCGAAGTGGACGAGTTGGGATCCTGTGCAAGTAGCCGTATCCAATACCACAGCCTAAACTAAAATAAAAACACAAACAAGACATGGAGATCCCACATATATGTTTGTGATGTCTGTACACATACACAGTGTGGTTGTGCTGATTTTAATGTGTTAGGTTCCAGCAAAAACAAGATTATTTCTATCAAAAGACAAATGAATCTTTCGGCAAAACCATACCTTCCCTCGCCTCCCCAGGCGCCATTTGGAGTCACAACTACCTCTCTGCATTGGTCACTCTCTGTGTTGTACACCAGGAGCTTCAGAGGTTTCCCCTCATTGGCTTCAATCAAGGAGAAGAAATCCTCCGACTGCATGTGTTAGAAAAAGAAAGAACTATATTTATCTTCTCCTTCATCTTTATATCTCTTAATTCCTATTCTTATTTGTATGGGAATGTATGGATCAATCATAATTCATGAATAATTTACTGCAGTTGGTTGTGCTCATGTATGCAAATGCTCTTTTTTTGATGACAAAGGGGAAAAAGAGCAAACTTACATCTTGCAACACCTGGTCAGCTCCCACAATGAAATCATGGTGTGCCTGCAGGCCTGCTAATGCTGCAGGTGAATGTGCTTCTACATCCTAACAGGGGAAGGAGAGGCATTGAAGTGTCTCATTCTCAGAATCACCGTTTGCATGAAAGAGAATTATCACATAACAGCTCTGTCCACAGCAGCCACAAGAAATAAATGATGGCTTTACTTAGCCATGAAACATTCTGCACTTTGTTGTATGGTAATGTATGTATGAGAATAATACATCAAACTCCTTACAGTTTGATGCAGTTTTGTGTTGCAATAAATAGCACCACACCTTCATACCTAATACATTATGACTCTTTTCAAACTGTTAAGGTGCAATAGTAAATTTTACCAAAAAAAAAATGGATCCACCAAATACCTCTTTAACAATTTTCCATAAAATGCATAATTTAAAACAGTAAAATGACGGTGAAAATGTTTTCTGAGGCTTGCAACCATGGGATGAAACACTGCCCAGTAAGGTGGTTTTAAAGCTGAGTATTTACAAACACACAAAATTTGATGTAAACGTGGTGAGCATTCATAAATCTGTGATTACCAGAGAATTACCGGTGAAGCATAATGAGTCAGCAAAGGTGTGGTGTCACCTGAAGGATTATTGTCTGGGGTTTGGTGCAAGGTTCTTTCTCTCACAAGAGAATGACACCGATTGAGGCTTAACTTACCAAGACATGCCAGACATTCTCATTAGCTCCTTCGAAGCTGCAGAAGCGGACACTAGCACCCAGCAGGCCCTGACCTCCCCACATGTTACTGGGTATGACCTCCAGCTCCCTCACCCGCTGGGTTTTGGTGTTGAACACTTCGAGTTTGACTGGTTTCTCCACATTGGCTTTTAGGAGGTCTTTCAGCAAGTCACTCTCTTTATTCTGGGGAAGAAATATATGATATACGAACTATGCCAATTTCAACAGCTCTGAGGTGAACGACTAGATTTCAGATAACAAATATACTGCTCCAGTAGTTCTGTGCACATTCATGTATTTATTTGTAAAGAGGAATGTGCTGATTTCTTTTCCTGGATTATAGAGTTCAGGTCTTCAATACTGGATTGTCCTGAATATCCAGACAATCCAGTATTGCGTGTCTTTCTGGAGACACGTTTTATGAACACGCCAATCAGTTGAGACTGGCTCACCCCAGTCTAAACAGGCAGTTTGACCTGACTGCTCAGTGTGTCCTTATCATTCCAAATAATGCCACATTCCAAAACATTAAGTCTGATTTAATAAAGCACCTAGAGAACGGACCAGCAGCCCCAAGTCTGTGCGTCTAAAGGCCTGCCTAGACTGTTGGTGTAGCACCTAAATAAAGGAGAGCCTTAATTTAGAAAGACTGTTGGACTTACCCCAAGAAAGAGAAGGGGTGAGAAGGGGGGGTGACAGATATCTGTTCTGGCTATAATTATGTAAAACCTAGGGATTCCTATCCTTTGCTGCAGGGACAATGTGGCATGTTTCCAGCACCCTCTGCACTTTAGATCAATGTCAGCTATTCAAACTTACTTTGTTTTGAATTCATTTCATTATTTCACCTAAACTCAGCTAAAAACTCCACCGCTCATTAGCCAACTCTTTATTAGAGTGAAAACTATCAAAGATAACACCCTTACCCCTTACCAGTCATTACTTTCATGCGTTTCCTGGGAGTTTTTAAACTATACTCTCTGAGTTCATTCATTCTCAGCATTTCCCTTGTACCATAGCTTGCCTGTTATACTGCACACCTTAATTTGCTTCCCTCCAATATAACCATTGTTATTATGTGCCTGCTGTGCAATGCAGGAACATACTACTACTTTTTATATTTGATACAGGCTCTAATGAATACCGTTAAGGTTGGGTTGAGTCTTCCCAGGTCATGAATTAGCCTAAAGTCCATGTAATGTTAGCTGTCACTCAAACATGACTGTGTGTGAGAGAACCTGATACAGCTCCTGCTATCAACACTTGAAACGGTCACATTAGCACACATATCACTGCCTGAGGTCATGCTAGGCCTATCAATACCACAAATAACATCGCTGCCATCATTGCCATCATCACCAACATCACCAATTTTCTAGCTTATTCTTGTTCCTTTTACATAGAGGTCTGTTCAAACCTTTTTGGAAGCATGATATTTATCATTTGGGAGTATTTTTACATTTGTAGTTTAACCCAGAATGTCAAATCCATTCATAATTAAAGCCATAAAGCTTTACTCACAAGTCGAGTGTTTCCTATTGAGAGAATGAAGTCAAAGAAGGGCTCCAAACCAGCCCTCTGAGCGGGTGAGATGTCTTGAACCTGAAATGTGAAAACAATCAGCTATATACAGTAACACCAACATATAAACAAACAAGTTATGTTGCTCTGATCTGACAGAGGGTTTCCATAGCCACAGTCGCCGCCATGAGGCAACTCAAGGCACTGCAGTAGGCAAAGTTAGGGGCTTCTTACTGCTTGTCATTGCATTCCTATAGAGGATGTGTGCATGATGATAAGTTACCATATGCATTACTTCCATACTCGTAGTTACCAGGTAGGTCTGCGCTAAACATGTATGGGCAACTATAGGCTGTAGTTGAGCTAATTACTTTGGCTACATGCCAAATGCCACCTCATCATCATAGTAAGGCACTAACGTTAGCCACTGAGAAGCTGACAGTTGCATTTACAAAAACCGGGCTGTTTCAAAACCTACCCAGCTGTTGTTCCTTTTGCAGTTTCATGCTTACAATAGCAATATTTTTTTGAGGACTGCCGCGGCTACACAGTGAGCTACGATGGATAACTTAGCTTCCTTGCAGCAGTAACATTACACGCAACTTGCCCTTCCAGACGAAGCCTACATACCCCGTGAACATGGTATCCACTGTTGGCTCCTCCGTCCGACAAAAACGAACTCTGCGCTATTCCCATTGTCTTCCGCTGTTAACTTACTACTGACTAACACGTAGCCTGCTAAAATGTTACTGAGGTAGAGTTAAAGTCATTACTAGCTGACTTCAGCTAGCTAGTGCTGACAGCTGAGGTAGGTTGACAGGCTCTCGCACCTATTACGCCAGTGCTCAAGTCAGACAGAGCTAATAAATACAGATGCCAGATAAATCGAGCAGCTGCAGATGGTGCACTGTCGAGCCCTCTCTCTCTCTCTCTCTCTCTCTCTCTCTCTCACACACACACACACACACACACACACACACACACACACACAGATAAACTGGAGTAAAGCAGCCGTCCCT
>OMLB01034923.1:0-15422 GCA_900302555.1 Myripristis jacobus | reverse complement strand
CGGACTGTTATCTTCTTACCTGCGCGAAACCGTGAAATATCAGATTAGAAGACAAAAACAATCCGATAACAGCTGACACAAGTCTGAGATTTCATCATCACAGACAACCAGCACCATTCTTGTTTTTCTAGTTCTCAGACTTTAAATACCATACATTTTTTTTTCCTCAACAAGCTCTACTGAGCTTATGCAAGGCTTTAAATCCTCAAACCACCTGGTAAAAGCTGGGTGGGGACATGATGATGTTGAAGTGGCCTTGGGCTAATACTTCTACTACGACTATCTAATAATAATAATAATAATAATACTGATAAACTTTATTCATATAGCACCTGTCCTTTCTTAACAAAGTTACAAGGTGCTTGTACAAATAAAATATAAAGCATAAAGAGAAAAAACATTTAAAAACAGCATAATACAAATACACACAAACTGCTGCCCTAAGAAAAGCAAGGCCAAGCACCTAATCCCCAGCTGCTCAGTGAGGATACAGTGATTGTACAGAGCACCTCCCAGTTGTGCAACTGTATGACCGTGAAGAAGGGTGTTTCTTAAAAAAACACACACACACACACAAACACAAACACACAGACAACACACATACAGCATATCTGAGTTGACTTTCCTTGGAAAATTTAAAAGCATGCTTCGATCAGACACCAGAGCAAGAGGACTTCATTTCCCTGTAAGCCAGACTGTGGGGTCAATCACAAGAGGCTTCATTTCTCCCCTTGACTTACATCCGGCTGACACAGATGCACAAAGCTCCAAGCAGACTACATCTACGTAATTTAGGAAGTAACCAGACACTTGCAAAACCTGTTATGAGTGGGGAAATTTTCTTGTTAGATTTAGTGTAGACTGATAAATTATTGTAACCGGTGTGTGTGTGTGTATGCATATTAAGAGATAAGGATGGTGGTAAATATGACTGCATAAAAGGAAGTGGTTTGGTGGTTGGAAGTAGAAAGAGAGCACTGACACAAAAAGGCTGAATCATTGGTTTTACTATGTGTATTTGGCGCTAGGTTGTTGTATAATAAAGCTTTGAGTCACTGACAGCACACACCTCTGACAGTTTCCAGGTTATCGTTTAACTTGCGTGCATGCAGGCGACATGGCTAATATGGCAGTATGTATTCTGCACTTCCTCAACGTTGGATGCCATATGCGCTTTTCTGCGTCCTTCAAAGTCAGTTTTGCCACAAGGTTTTCATTTTAATACTTTAATTTGTGAATTGGCTCATTTATTTAGTTAGTTATATTGTTATTATATTTACACATATAGACCCTCAATACTGCATCCATACAAATCTCAAGAAAAGTTGACGACTTGGACTTTTGCTGGGAGGAGTTTTGCGTAACCGGACCTCCTTAAATTTTAATGAATACCCTGGACACAGACCTTTGTGCGTGACATATGTGAGTATTTTCTGTTTTTCATACCCTGGGAGCGCCCTCTGTGCTTGATGACAATGGCCCCCCGGCTGCGCGTCTCCTCCTCGGCCTGGGCGATGCTCTTAAAGGCCTTATGGTACGAGTCATCGGTGGCGTTGACTGTCATCTTTGTCTGAATCACCCCCACGCAGGATAGGTCCTGGCCAGCACTGTGAGGAAGGGAGGGAGGCCGGTGAATAACAGTGACTGCCTTGACTGTATTCAGGCCTCCTGACATATGTTTATGTTTTGCAGTTCAAATTCCATATTGGGCTGGGCGATATGAACAAAACCAAACATCACAATATCTTTGGCCAAATACCTCAATGAGCGCCCGACCGACAGGTGGATTTCTGGGGCTGATGCCGATATTAGGCAGTAAAAAAAATTCTAGTATAGATATAGACCAACACATAAATGAACACTTTTTGCAGTAAGTGGTTATCAAATACTATGTAATGGAGACAGGATATTTTACAGTTTAACAATAAACTTTACTGTCCAAAATGACATCAGTGCACTGAAGTCAAATAAACAGCCCTAAGAATTCAGCAATTACGAATAACTATAAATGAAAAAACACACAGACAAATAGAACTGTACATTTAAATATATTAATTACACCTGAATTAAGAAAAAGGAAAAATGATCAAATATTCATTTCTAAATTACCCAAAGCATCTTATTCTGCATTATGCTCTGTAAACAGTGAATATGCTGATACTGTGCATCCATTTTTAACTGACAACTGGGGCTTATCACTCTATAGTGGAAGATTATTTCATTTTTCACAATAAGAATCATCACAGTATGCACACCAAGCTGGCGAGAGCTAAAAAAAAAATGCTGTCATATGTTTGTCACACATTTCCAGGCTCTCCAGAACTGCAGAGGGACCCTGGGGTTTCTCTGGCATTCAGAGAGCTATGCATGTAGGAAAATAGTCAACAGGATGGCTTTCATACAATGGTGGAGGATTGGAGATACCATTCAGAAACCGAGGGAATTATTAGGATACTGTATCCTAATTAGAAATGTATGAAATTATGGAATAAACTTTACGTATTCTGCCTACACCACTGTGGGCAAAATATGCTTATAATCACCATAGAGAAGTTTTATAAAGTACCATTGGGTTTGAATTCAGGTGAAGTAATCCCCAATGTGAATGAACATAAATTAAGTAAGATAAAATGTCATGTTTGCAATACTGTTTAGTTTCAAAGTCAATTTAGTATCCATCCAAGTAAGGCTTTGCTGCAAGTCGTCAATCAGCTGCATCCAAATCCAACAATTCACCCAAAATACAAAAAAAGATATTTTCAGATTTACTTTTAGTGCAATCTATCCATATGGTTTCTGTGTGACTTGGCAGTGTTCTGAGTTTTCTGAAATCTCCCCCACTGTTTTGGGATGCAACACCCCAAAGCAATATGGCTGGACAGTAATTTGTTTGTGGTGCTCAAACCGTAAAAATATTACATGTGAAAAACTCAAAACCTCACCAGTTCCAACAGAAACAATCTGGATGGACAGAAGTGGGGAAAATACCTTTTTTTGGTGAACTGGTCCTGTAATTTTTGCAAACTTTACTCATGGCTGATTATAAACAGAAGGTAATTCAAGTGTTTTATGTGAATATTTTCCGTTGTGGTGTGTTACCCGGTGCTGAGCTGTTGGACGCAGTCGAAGCTTCCATGCGGATTGTCGCTTGCAACATTAGTCAAGCTGAAGGTGAATGTCCTCACTTCACCTCTGTTCTCTGAACAGGGGACTGTGATTCTCTGTGACGGGAGAGAGAGGGAGAGGGTGGAAGCGAAAGAGGGGAATATATTTAACATCTATAACTGTCTGTATGAAATGAAAGTAATAAATTAACGATGGAAAGTGAAAAAGCAGTTCTTCTTACGCCTTGGTTTTCATTGAAACAGATAGTGGGATGGGAAAACCGGCCCTGGAATACACACAAAGGGAAAGATCATTTGACTCATGCAAAGGTACACAATGCCTATATACACATAACATCATAAGAAAGACAAAAAAACCACAGACACAGACAAAGGGAGACTTTTGTGACACCCTAATGTGATACCCAAAGCCGAAATTCTCAGTTTTACTCAATCCTCTCCACGAAGGGGTCATACCACATGCTTTGCTCTCTTATCGTGTCATAGCTGTTATTACTTTACCCAATTTGGATTTCTTTCCTACGGCCTCTGTTCTCAAAGTCTGTGTAAAGTGTAACATTTTTGTGTAAAGTGTACATTAACTTAATTCGGTTTAAGCTGACAAGGGCCACTGGAAGCTTTGCTGAGGTCATTATGACCTGCTGTGAATCAGCAAAATCCAGTGACTCGTGTGGTAGCTCTTCCTGAGGTTCCTTCCTATTTTTCACCCTGTTAAAGTTTTTCTTCTTCCTCGGATGTGAGAGTCTCAGGACAGAGGGTGTTGTATTGCTGTACAGAAGCTTGAGGCAAATTTGTAATTCGTGATATTGGGCTATACCAGTACATTTGACCTGACTTGACTTGTCAAGTGAGTCTTGGCACTATAATAAAACACATCATCTCCTAGAACAGGGGTGTGGAACACTGAGCTGCAGCAATAAGAGTTTAAACAGCGATCTCAGGACATGGATGGAAAGGAGGCGATGATTAAAGTCTAATTGACCTTTTCATGGACAGCATTTGTGAGTTCACCTGTTGAAGAGTGCTGAGTGAGCTGCCTGCCAATAGAGTTTGGCCCAGCTACATGTGGAGGTGTTTTTGGTACGTGTCTGCGTGACCAGCCCAGTGGGCTATGAATAACCCCACTTACAGCTAAGTATAGAAATTGGATACATGCACAGCAAGAGTATTTGTTTGTGGGTGTGCATTAGATTCAGCTCAGAGGTAGGTATTTTCCCTTCATCCTGTCTCTTTCTGTCTCATCATGACACTGACAGCATTTAAATAAACCCAGAGACCTGAGAGGAACCAAGCTGGATGTGGTTTCAGCCTTCGACAGAAATGGAGGCTTCGGCATTTCTTCAGTGTGGACTTTTTCTATCCATATTACTAGGAATTGCTTAATAGAGGAAGTGTAAATGACGGTGTGCTGA
The DNA here is from genome assembly GCA_900302555.1 of Myripristis jacobus. NCBI lineage: Eukaryota > Metazoa > Chordata > Actinopteri > Holocentriformes > Holocentridae > Myripristis > Myripristis jacobus. The sequence continues at coordinate 10,885 of OMLB01034923.1, read as the reverse complement.
GCTCAGTTCTCGACTTCCTGCAGTGTCTGCAATCTGAATCATGCCCTTAAATTGGGTCAAACGCTTAATTGTGTTTCTGTGTATCTAACTGTTTCTATGGCTATGCCTCTCCAAGTCTTTTCCTGTTGCGTGACTATTATCAATCCCCAGCCACTACACCAGATCCTGGCTGCAACTGTGTTCAGGTTTTGCAAAATAAGCAACCACACCAGTAACTCGTCAAGCTCATGCTCAGATGCATCTTCAGTCAATCAACACTAGGATCCTCCAAATCCCTCCCACCGGTCTATTCCCCAGTCTTTCTTCTCTCTTCCACTCTTCACACTGGTTGTTATTATTCACAGTATTTGCCCACGGCTTCCAACGACCTGGCCAGCAGCCTGTTACAAGCATCATCACACGGGGACACGTTTCCGCATTGCATTATACAACATGTATTTCCATTTCATGCAGAGAGCTGGCAGGAGACAGCAACTAGGGGAGATACTGGTTAAGTTTAACGTTAGCTCAAATGAAAATCGGGAATCACCCTCCTCGCCTCCGTCGTCGCCACTGCATTTCAGTGGAAGTCCTGTTCACGAACTGGAGCTCGTTACAAGGTGGTGAATTTAACGTTAGGTGTTGTGCGTTGGGGGGTGGAAAATGTTTGAAACATTAGCCTACCTTGTCGTTTTGAAAGGTGCCAATGGCTCTTGCCGCGCTGTCAGTGAGTTTGACATGAAAAACAGAGATGTTGCCGCGGCACAGTTTGCGGCTGGACAGTCCGTAACACTGTTTTTCCTTGAGCGCCGACATCCCACAAAAACTTCCAGCTGTCTAGCTCACGGCGAAATCCACACAGCCAACATAAACACACATTTGGAGTCAAAGGGAGGTAAAGCCTGTCCGAGGCTCTGCCGCCGCGCGCTATTCTGGAGTAGATTGCATTACGTCATCACGGTTGAACTCACCTAAGATTTTATTGGCCAAGAGACATAAATAAACGATTACGTACGGCTTACGCAACCCCATCTACACTCTCTCTCGCTCTCGCTCTCTCGCTCTCTCTCTCTCTCTCTCTCACACACACACACACACACACACATGGACACGCGTGCACTTGTAATACCGTTTTAATTAATTTATACAAGCACGAGAAGCTCCAAGGGAAATACTACCAACAGTGATACTAGACTTTAGAGTCTATAATCTCTAGAGTCTCGTGTCTAGAGCAATGGTTTCCAAAGTCTGGTCCGGGTACCCCCAGGAGTCCGGGGTCCAGGGGAGGGGGGTCCACGGAAAAAATGAGAAGTAGTTCAGTTCCCCCTTGATTTGCTTTTCGGGAGCTGAAGAGCATAATTTTCACGTCATGTTTTGTTTTAACCACTTTGGGACAAATTGTTAATGTTCAAGTATGACATTTTCACAAACCAAGATATCTGTCAGGGCCCCTATAGGGCACTTCAACACTTCAAATGGGGTTTCTTAAAGTCAGCTTCGTTGTCCTGAACATGAAAAAGTTTGAAAACCTTTTCAGCAGAAAACCCACGTAGCAGGTGAAAAATACTGGTCTGTATTTTATTGATTAATATGCTGATCAGTGTACCTGTAATTGGTTATTTCTCTCAAAATAATTCTGAGGATAAACATACGTTGAATAAAAATATGGCATGCGACACACAAAGTATTTAGGGGAGGATTCTGTTGTGGAGGGTCAGATTTTGACCTTTAGCACCACTTTTGACCTGAAGTCCATTTGTTTCTTCCAGGGCTTCACACATGTCTCCTATTAAGGGATGAGCAGTGGTACACTCACTCCTATGGCATGTTATATGCATCATGTTTTGTGCATGATAGAAAAATCAGACTCAGTGGTACAATATATAAAACATATATATTAAAACACCCTCTCCATTCAAAGTTGGGCTGATGAACTGTGTGTCCTCTCATTTCCTTCTGTTGATATAAAACCTCAAGGGGTTTTTCTGAATGAAGACTTGCAGCACACTGTTTTATTTTTTACGTTATGGCTTTAAGTTGACAGTACTTAAACCACTTACCTACTATTTCAGGGATACTGAAAACTTCTTCATTTTATGTCCATTCACAATATGAATGATGTTTTTATCACAGATTTTTATCACTGAAAACAAAATGAAAATACCAACCGATTGCCATTTGACTTAATTGCATGCCTGGTTTTTGAATGAAGTGAATGAAGTTCCTGGTCTCAGGGACAGGCTTCGCTCTCTTTCTCTCACTCACTCTCTCTCTCTCTCTCTCTCTCTCTCTGCTTGCTTTTGTTGCAGAGCGACAAAAGATACAGATAAGTACAAAGAGAGCAAACCCATCACAAATTTTCAGATATATGGTGTACTGGGTGTTTATGTGCATGTCTGTGCATATGAACCTGTATGTGTGTGTGTGTGTGTGTGTGTGTGTGTGTCTCTTTCACTCCCCATCTCTTCATCTGCCTCTCTCTATCAGCGTTTGAACACAGATGGTGGCCACAAGCAGATGAGCGCCGTTCAAAGCTGACTCCTATCAAAGGGCCTCTGGGCCTTTGTAGCACGGTGCCTGCAACAGGTGACATTTGCAGCTCAAAACCATTCATAACTTTGAACGCTCACGTCTGCCCACACCTCCCCTCAGCCCAGCAGGTATGGAGTGGACGGACAGGGATAGAGAAGTTACAGAGGGGGGAGCGAGAGAGAGTGAGGGATGAAAGATAGTATCTTCTCACTTTCCGTTCTGTGATTTGCCACGGGCCAAGAATGAGGACGGTCTGTGCAAAACCAAGGTGAACCATTTAAAGGAAATGAAGAAATGATAGAATAAAATCATTGATTTTCCTTTGCACCTTGTCTGAATCCATCTGAGATGACTGCTTCAACATTTCCTCTTCTGTAGAACAGGAATAAGTAATAAACAATCATCACAAACGGAGAGTCAAGGTGAGTCTTTATGTATTTATAATAACATCAGCCTTTCAATTAATCTGCAAGAGTAACTTTATTATGTATATGGATTTTTTCAGTAGTTTGGTTCATTCTCTCACATATCATTAATATAATGATAATTTACATGGTGTAATATATTTATGTCGGCAGAATTTTTCAGTTTTGAGTTTACACTGTTTGTGGCTAATCCAGACATCCATAATCATCGCAGTGTTTTACTTTTAATTGCCCACTTTTGTTAGTAATAATTTAAAAGGTGAAATTGCTCACTCAAATTTACTTAGTGGAAATTACTACCATAAATAAATCTGGGTTCTTAATGCTATAGATCACACAACAGTGAGACATTTGGTGCTTGGATACCTGAGGTAGGCAGTGATGTTGTTTGACTGTTTGAATGTGTACAAGAAAAAGGAAATGCACTGACAGAGGAATATTGCCATAAGTCACAAGGAGATGCATATTTTTTACATGGATGACCAGAGTGTCTTTTCCATAGTTGCTCTCCAGACCATGGGGGACCCCCTGTCTGACTGCAGCCCCCTCATCAGTGCAGCAGCTTTGGGTAAGCTCCGCCTGGTCCGCCTGCTCTTGGAAGGAGGGGCCCAGGTAAACGGGCGTAACCCCAGAGGAGAGACCGCTATCCTGGCTGCCTGTAAGGCCCTGAGAGGGGAGCCAACAGGGCCTGAGACAGTGAAACTCCTCACATACCTCCTGCAGAATAAGGTCAGTCTGCACTGAGTAGTATTTCCCATTTAAAGTCAGTTTGTATGCTCCCAAATGCAATCTGCATGCAAGTTATTACAAAATAAAGTTCAACAATATCTAGACTTTGGTGTATTTTTAATGCATAATAAATCTGTTTCTCCAGCAAGAAAGGGGGATTTTTTAATGCATAGTAAATGGGGCTTTAATGGATCCAGCCCTGCTCATGTCCTCCATCCATCCACTCTGAATTTTTGGTACTTTAGAACAAAGTACGTACATTATTTTCCAAGGCAAGATAATTATTGGTTACGTGGGACATTGTGCTTTAAATTACTAACTGCTCAAAAATGTGTTATGAAACGCCCAGTGTGACCATATCTTAGAAGAGAGACAGAAAGAGCAAATACACCCGGCTCAGATTTCATTAACTTGTGATATGAACATGTGATCATTGGCTTATCAATGCAGCATTTAGGTCTGATATTGGTTTCCGTAACAAGCAATATCTAAATGCTCATTTTAGTTTTTTCCCTGACATATCTGGATACAAACATGTTGAGAACCAATCATCTTTTTAAATTAATCTATTAACAATGATGTTCTCAACTAATCCATCCTACCAGGCAGATCCCAATGCACAGGACCGGGCTGGCCGTACCCCTCTGATGTACGCCTGTATGGAGCGAGCAGGGGCCCAGGTGGCATCCACCCTGCTGGCTGCCGGAGCTGACCCCAGCATGGAGGACTACTCTGGAGCCTCAGCCCTGGTCTACGCCATTAATGCACAGCACCAGCCGACACTAAAGGTCAGCTAGGCATGTGAAAGTCAGGAGAAAGTCTAAATTATAACACATTTTAATCAGTGTTTTTTGAGTTGACACGGTTTATACACACAGATGCTCATGATCATTAGAAGTGAAGGAAGGAACACAAAATCTACAGTAGTGGCGAGCTTAGTACAGGCCCTACATTCCTGACCTTTCGATCCTATTGACCAGTAAGTCCGTGTTGCCCGCAGCCAATACAACAGAGCTCTGACCACAGCTACATGTCCAATAATGTTTATGTCAATTGAGTCTTCAATTAAAAGCAGTAATGTGTCCCAGAGTTTCCATTTGAAGATCATTGAGTATATGGAATGAGTCACTTTGTATTACAGGGCTGCCCGCCCACCTACATCAACTTAATTTGTTTTAGTGGAGAGTTTTAGTGTTATAATGATGGTGTTAATGCTGTTTCAGAAGCCTCTCCACACTGCCCAGAATAGCAAAACATCTGGAGGATACACTTGTTATTAAAATGGTCACAGTTAAATGCTGAATATCAGCATGATATTTATCAGTAGCATCACAAACCCATATCAGTCCATCCATAAAATTCCCAATCTATAACCAAACCACACAAAACTTTACATAACACACTGCAATGCAGTGAAATTGGCTTTACAGTTAAACAAAGTGGAACATTAACAAGAAAGAGCCAAAAAGTCACTAAAATCCAACAGCCACCTCCACAATCTCAATACCTGTTGTTTTCTAGGTGTTAATGGATGCCTGCCGTGCTAAGGGTTGTGACATCATCATCATCGCCACAGAGATGGATGTGAATGGCGGCCCGGTTACCAGGCGTTACCTGAATGTTCCTCCGTCCCCTGACACCTCCCCGGTGTCCTGCATGTCCCCGTCTGACATTGTCCTCAAGACAGGCTCGCCCAACTCACCTGAGGGAGAAAACATCTTCAACTTCAGAGGAACTAGTAAGAGACAGGGTGTGACTGTTGTAACACCCATTTATTTTTATCCCTAAATATTAAGAAGTGAGGTTGAGGAGTATCACAGGGAGGGAGGGAGTTGGTGAGTGAATTCAGCAGAGCCATCTTCAGCAGTCAAAACATATTTACAGCAATAGGAAATCAAATGAAACTGTGAGCAATCTTCTGATGTCAGTGTCATGCATTTTTATAGCATTTGTTTGTATTAGTAATTGCTTTGTGCAACAGTTTTTGACTTGCCTTGCCTTTGCCTTTGAGATCACTACTGCCAACAGTAAGGCTGCAAATCCTCCTGTGCAGACAAAGTGCCATTCCTGTATACTGTGGAGTGTAAAAGAGGCAAGTCTAGGCAGACGAGCGCAAATGCCTGGCGGTTGATATCATTAGCTGAGCTGACATACCTAAAGAGAGAAGGAGAAAATGAGTTGTCAGAGCAAGGTGAGGCTCACCCTGCTGTTGCATTCTTCCTGAAAGAGGCAACAGTTACTACTACACAGGAACTGATGTAACTTTGTGATGTTTAAAGCTACGAGAGCACTTATATAGAAACCCAGCGTAGATGTTAGATGAAAGAGGTGAGGTGTGGGGGTGGACTAAAGGAAGGGGCAACTTCCTGCGAGTTGTCATGCATAATTTCAGAGAGAATCACATGCCTTGCTTGTCTAACAGATTCATGAGGTTGTGTAATAGATTTTTCATACGATGTGAGAGGTTGTGCAATATGTTGCTTGTTCTTATCACTGGTTGTGTAATATGTGCAATGTGTGGTTGAGATGTGCTACAGTATGTGTTGCTTTGATATATGTTATTGTTTTTTTTTTATTACAATACTATGGAGGCAGCTATATGATAAGAGCATATGTTATGTACCATGTGTGCAGCATTTGAGTCCAAGACAAACTCCCCTCCAGGAACACTACAGAATACTGTATGATATTGTGTTGTATGTGAATCGCATCAGTGATGCAGCAAGACAAACTACAGAACTTTGTATTTAGTGAAAGGGCACATTTGTGTGGTTTGATTCTCACATCTACTTTTTTTTGCTTTTCATTGATCGGTGTGTCATTCACTTTCACCAGGCAAAAGAGGGAGTAGCGGCAGAAATCCCCCATGTGACCTGAGTCCAGTGAGCCAGTCCGGTGCTCCTCCTCCCAGACAGAGAATGTTATCTGAACCATGGCTGGCCATTCATAACCTGGCCTGTCTGAACAGGGCTTATGAGGAGGGCATGAGGGAGAGGAGCCTACAGGACGAGGGAGACAGAGAGGATTTAAGGAGGGAGGGAGGAAGACATGAGGATGAGGAGAGAGAGGATGAGGATGAGAAAGCAAATTTTCACCAGTCCAGGATGGAGTGGAGGAGGGGAAGCACGGCTCAGAGAAGGGATAACAGATATGGAGGATTGAGTTACAATGACTTCCATGAGGATTTCTTTCCAAGGGTCTCTCAGTCACTCATTTCTCTCACAGAGGTGTGTTCCTCTCAGGCGGCCCAGAGCAGGCTGGCCCCCGAAAGGCCCCTGGCATCTGGGGGTTCAACCTCTGACAGAATGACCCAGAAGAGCTGTGTCGATAAGCTTCCCGCTTGCTTCCCTCGTCGAAACACTCTACCCTCTGTGACGGTGGTGCCTCCGCCTCTTCACCTTCCTCCCCTTGTCAGCCAATCGGAATCTCACCTACAGGTCCCAGCCCAGCTTTCACTTTGCAGAAGCACAAATGTGGAGTTTCATCCTCATCCCTCCAGCCCCTCTCCATCCTCCCCCTCATTCAGAGCATCTGTACGACCAGCTTTGCTGCCCCTGGTGCCCCTCACCACCTCTGTCTCATCCCTGGTCGCTCCCCCTGCATCTCCCTGCAGCGACAAGGGCAGGAAGTCACTTCGCCGCCACTCGGTACAGCTGGACCAGATCAGAGGAGAGGAGACGACCCTCTCAGGCCTGTGAGACCGATGACAGCACATGCAGTCAAACTACAGCAGCACTGACTTTTTGTTCCAATCCTTCATGTTGCTGAGTGGAAACACCGCCAAGCCTCTGTATTGTGGTTTTTGCACATACAAAAACTAAAAATGTTCTTCTCATATCTGTATGTATAATGTTAAGTAGTTTATATATTATAGGATTTTAAATGCTTTTCACTATCTGACAGTGACACCTACTCTTACCTAATAATAGCACCAAAACATTTTTTTTGTACTTCGGGTAGTGGGTTTATACTTTAATCCCGTAGCTGACAAAATATTTAAATGATGTAGTTTAGGCTTGAGTAATGAACTGCAGGAATTTTGTGCAAGATCTCTATATGTAACATTTTGGAAATTAACCTCATTTGGTCTGGAAGTCACGCTGCTTGCGTTTCATTATTTTCATGACATCAGCAAAGCCAAAAGAGTGCAACAGCAGAACTGAACAGAGCCGAATCTAAAGTCAATAAACCCACTGAAAGAAAAGCATGTTCATGGCAAAAGGAGTGAAGTCATTTTATTTGTTTTTAATATGTATCTACAACAAGGGGGACACAGGCAAAAACGACTGACAACTTGATGAAAAATAAAACACAAAAAAAATTACATTTATCATCGATGCAGTTTTCCCACCTTTTTTCCAATAAGCAACATTTTTTGTCTAAAGAAACTTTACAATATAAAGAAACATACAAAGAAGGAACCTCTTATTTTACTACACAAGACATTTAGGATCTGAAACTACCCTAACATGAGATACAAAGCAACTCCCCAAGGACAGACTGCCTCATATTCAATACTGCTTTGTCATCAATAGGAAAACGAGGAACAGAACAGAAGAATCTTTCCTTTCCCCCGTCCACTCCCCCCCCATTCCTCTCTTATCCCTCCCAACCCTTGAATGTTACAGTATTATACATCAGCACAATAGAAATACAGAAATGATCAACGTTGTGACGGCTTTACTTACAGGACAGAAAGATAGAGAGAAGTTAGACTGTATTTTATACAACAGTATTTCAAATTACAGGGGAGGAAACTCCTGTTTCCTCGTTCTCTCTACCTCCTCTTCGATAAGAACAAATCTGTCTGGCTTTTTTTCTCTGTCTCCTTTCCCAAACGTTTCTCCCACCCCAATTTTAAATAGATTAAAAAAAAATCCTTCATAGTAAAGTCTGTACTCTGGTCCCTGGTGTTGCATTGAGAGCCAGTGTCCTGTGTGCCCTGCTTCTGTTTTCAGTGATCAGTTGGTATGAAAGTCAAGTGAATAGAAGCTGAAATGCAGTGCGTCAGTGGAAGCCACAGAAGGGACACGTTCCGTTATGAAAGCTAGCTCCGTTCCCCCTGTCCTTGAAAAGTCTCGGTCAATGTGATGAAAAAAATACACCCATTTACTGGAGGTCTAGCTTGTTGGCCACCTCATCCAAGCGGTTTCCAAGAACAGAGGTAGAGGAGGGAGGCTTTTGGACAAGAAACCCATTTAAAGTATTTTTTTTTTTCTCTCCAAGGAATGTGAGTGACACTGAGTTACCAAAAAGCGTTCACACACACTCAACTATCAGGTATTCCCCTCCCTGGTCCTGCTGGACCCCTCGACACTACAGCTCTGATGCACAGTAAAGCCCCAGGTTGTCTGTGATGAGGTGAAATAGCATAAAGTCTATAGCAGCTCCAGTTTCTGTTTCTCGTCATTCATATTATTTCTGAGTAAAGATACGACCATCTCTGAACAAATACACAGTTGCCCAAATCAGCACAATTCTGATCGATTGTTAGTTGTGATTTGAAATATCAAAACATGTCAATGATATCAAAATGCATTTTACAGTATTTACACAAAAAAATTAAAACCGAAAACATGGAGAAGGTATACTAAAATCAGAGAAAGGGATGACGTGTGAGGGTGTGTATTTGTGGGTCTGTGTTGGCCGAACAGAAAGGCGGGGCGAGGGAAAAGGACGGACAAGGTCTTCTCTTCAAGATGAGCAAAGGGAGGGAGGCCACTCGTTACAGTCACCAGAGCAACGCCTTGCCACTCCCTGATTTGTTACTCTCTGCCATAAGCATGCGAGGGTCCAGTCAGTGTCCCCCTCCGCAGAGAATCGGGGGCGTAAGTCCTTGCACCCGAAGCGAACCTGAAGAGGGAGCACTGCATCATGGGCAACGTATGGGAGGAAGAAAAGCCAAAGATGCCCTCCTCTGGGCAAGTTAAACTGGTGATCGGTGTGTAAAGTAATTCCCATAGAGCACAGACAGTTACATCACAGTGTGTTAAGGACACGTCAGCAAGTTAAGCAAACAAAAATAATCCAAGTGTTCACTACAGGTCAGCAGAGAGACTATGACGCAGCCTATATATTGGAGTGAACAAGCACCTGAGTGGGCAGCATTAGTGGAAGCAGCACTAGTGGGGTCAAAACAGCCTACGTTTCCAATGACTTCAGCACCTTGAGGCTAGGACAGAGGGGGGGGCTAATAATTTCAGTACTGAGACAGAGATGAAGAGACACCGGCGACTGGATCTGCATAATTACACAGTTGCTACAGGTTCTGGAGTTAAAACAGGTTTAAGAGTTTAAAAAAAAAAAAAAAAAAAAAAAAAGTAACAATGTTTCATGAGACAAAATAAAAGTACATAAATAAATAGAGCTGTGCATTTCACTGCATGGAAGCTAATAAAACAGGAGCTGTTTCTTTTGCCCATCTGGGCAGTTCAACAAGTAGCTAAAATTTTGGAGCTGTGGAGAAAGTTACAAAACCTCTGAGGAAGACAAAAAGGGCCAATCGACAGTACCGTGATGGATAAAATCTTACCTCCTTGACTGGGCCTGTAGGGGGCACTGTAGTCATGAAGAGCCATGTGTAGCATTGCAAAAAAAAAAAAAATCCAAGAGAATGGCAACTTAGGAGAATAAACAGAAACCATGCTAAACACTCGGTTTGCTCATCTATGTGTGCGCTTATTCTGTCTTCTTCATAGTAATGTGCCCTTAGAGAAACAAAAAGAAATTAGAACCTAATCTTAAATCATGATCATACCAATATCATTAATAACAATAATACAATAATAAAAATAGCAATGATACAATACATACACAAAAAAGGAAAATTTTCATTGATCATCACAACACCTCTGTTAAAAATGTACACACAGAGAGAACAATGCGGGGTGGTCATCTTATCTGTCCCGCCACTGAATCCATTGGGAATAGCAAAAAAAAAAAAAAAAAGAGACAAAAATAAAAACGCGTAAAGTCCAACATGGTGGTTGAGAAGCTTCCAGGCAGCTGCTAAGAGACCCAACACTGTGTCCTCAGGGGAGAGCTGAGTTATCCAGTCTCCTCTCTCTCTCTCTCTGTATTTTTCTCCTTCCCTCGCTCATTGTCCAGACCCTGACAGGAAGCCAGGGAGGCTGGGGCCGGAGTCAGAGAGGAGGTTCTTCCTGTGGCTCTGTGACTGCTTCCTATTCATACTGGTGGCCATCTTGCATGCTCCAGGAGGG
>OMLB01034921.1:0-12758 GCA_900302555.1 Myripristis jacobus | reverse complement strand
TAGGAAAAGGCAGCCCTCAGCTAAGTATTTACTCAGCTATTTTGGTGTCCCACAGTGGGATCCGTCTTGCACATGTGTTTACCACATAATGATGGGCTATGGTACACTTCAGTTGTTTGGAACAATCATCATGTTTGGGATCTGAACTGAAAAAACACCTGGTTCAACTCCACTGCTGCCAGAAGGCTAACCATAATATCCACTGTCAGTGTGGCAAGGCAAAACAAAAGCTCTGTCATATATATATATATAAATATATACACACACACACAATATGTGACAATTATAGCCCAAAGTGGTGACAGCGTCTTGTCTTTTTTAGCCCTCCTGTTTTCTATAGACACTCACAGATCCAGCATGATGAATTTGGCTGCGTTTGCACTTAAATTTTAATACAATCAGCTCCTGATAACGCTATCAGGTTAAGTCGTGTATGAAATGCAGAGCATTATTCATTTTTTAGAAGAGGATGCAGGATGGGGTCAGGGTAAGGACAGCCAGAGCTGACTTTCAATGACAATGACAATAAATATAATAACATAATATTTCTCCACAGTTTAAGGGTTTTTTAAGGGTCACATGAGGTCACTGGTGTTTTCTTTCTCTGTCCTCGGCTACAGGGTCATGTTTATTCTCTGGGCTCCACACTCTCCGCCGCACTGGACTTTGTCATTGAGCCAGAACTGGAGACTGAACTGGGAGAAGAAATCCAGGGCCTACTGGAGAAGATGCAGAGCGAACAACCTGAAGACAGGCCTCTCCTACAGGTACCAAAGTCCCAGTGACTGTCTGAGAATGGTTTCTAAAAAGCAGCAAAGCAGCATCCCTGTTATCCAGTTATCATTAACACAGTGTCCACATACCCTTAAATGATACATTTGTGGTGGTAAGATGTCTGAAATGTAGTTATTACAGATATTCACCGTTTGTGTTAGAGGCTTCTTTTCAATTATATTTCATTGTGATTAGCTTGTGGCACTGACAGATTTCTACGTTCAGTGATATCTAGCTCAAGCAGAAAATAAGGCAAATTAATTAGAAGAGAAGTGGAGCCAAATGCAGATACAGGGCTTGACTTGAGATGCACAGCTGTACGCTGGAATCCAGGTTATTGCAAGCAGGGCAGCCATACAGAGGTGAAGGTGGAAGAACACAGTCTGGGAAGACAGGAGAACAAATTAAACTTATTAATCTAACACAATGAACACTAAGAACCCGACTGACTGAAGGCAAAACAACAAAATGGTCAGTAGGGCAAACAGGAACAAAGCAAAATGACATGAAAGTTACAAGAAACCAGATCTGACAATGACAACAAACTGAGCTGACAGTTGGACTTGAATTCAAACTGAACTAATTAGGGAATTAGGAACAGGTGGGTGAACGAGAGAGCAGGCAAGGCGCTGATTGGCTGTTAGAGGACGAATAAACAGGTAACACAAGGGGCAGGGCTGACGAGGCTGATGCACAACAGGTGTGCCACATATGCCACGTTTTTTTTATGACGGCCAATGCTAATGGGGAAAAAAGCCTTCATTACAGTTATGAAAACCACCCTGATGATTATGTGACGATATATATGTGACTATATGTTTGTCAGTAGAAGCACTTACTTACTGATTATTGCTCTTCAGCTCACAAATTTCCATGGCAACCAGATGCAGAGGAAAGCTATAATGCCCCAAAACATATTATAGATACTATATCATTCCATGAAGCATAAACCATAAGGTCATGAACCCGTGGAGAAATTAATGGTTTACAAGTAATGTCAAGCACTGCACTACATCTCTTTCCTGTAAAATCACAGTCGTCCTGTAGGATAAGCATATCTGGTTACAGTAATGATGGTAATTAAGTCTTTTGTTCCCGTATGACTATTATAGGAGATAATTGGCATTGCATTAAAGTTATAATGCAGCATTATCCCCAGACAGTGCTCATGAGCAGCACCAAGTGGAAAAACTATGTCAATGCAAAGCGAACACACACACACACACACACACACACACTCATGCAACAAAAGCCAAAGGAGCACCTGTGATTTGTTTTGCTCTCTCAATCTGTGTCACAACAAAGACTTCCACATAAATATCCTATAGGCAGTGCAATTAATTTTATCTGCTGCACCATAAAAAATCCCAACTTCTTAATTGCTTACAGCTGGGGAAAAGTGTTTCTCTCTGCCTCCTTAACAGCTTGTTCTGGTGCCGTTCTGAATCCCTGGCTTACGAGCCAGACTGCACACCAGTGAATATCCTTCACAGTGTTCAAACTGAACAAATCTTAAGCATTAGCATCCCATTTTCCCCTCATAAATGTTTTCCTTCTCTTGTGCTGAAGTGGTAAAGAGGGAATTATGCAGCACTAGATTTGTCCACATCTATTTGCAATTCATATCAGAATGTGGACAGAAGGGGGGAAAAAAACAATACACCTGTTTGCCAATAGTGCAACATCCTAATTTTAGTACACCCACAGGACATCCTGTCTCTGGCAGAAGCAAGGCTCTCTCACACCTCCTCTGCAGCTGTGTGCCGGAAGCTCTCTTCTATCGGACGACGGGTCCTGTCAATTGAATCAGTATCGACCTTTCAAGGTTGGCCTATAGTGTACATCTCTATCTACGACATGTCACCATTTGGTCTCTGCTGTGATCTCTCATGGTACTAATTGCTCTCTGTGTGTATCCACAGATGGACAGGAAGGCTCCTGGGAGGCTAGATGGCAGCATCCCAAACCCAGATGCCCGCTCAACAGACTGAGCTCAGTTGACAGCACTAAAGACCTAGGCATGGACAATGCAAATGGCCTGTCCAGGCAGCAGGTATGTGCTAGATTGGAGCTTTAAGGGTACAAACAATTGCCAGAAGAAAGCTGCTCTATAGGAAGAAACAGTCTCATTGGTTGGGTTCCACAGAGCCAAAGAGCCACAGTGTTCCTGCTGTAACGTTAGATTGACCCAGCAAAAAGGCACTGTGGCTAGCACTCTTGCTACTAAGTCCAAGGCCCTCTATAAATTACTGTATTTGGGTTAACCAGTTGACCTAGCTGACCTCCGAGTTTTAAATTGCCACACTAAACTGCAGATATCTTGGCTCAGATATCTAGGTTAGCAGCTAGTTGACCTTCTGAGATCATGTATGTCATTTAAATTGGACTCATTTTTATTTTCCACTCCAATTTACCAGCTTGTTAACTTGCAGTACGAAAACTATTCTTCTTTGGCTTAGTGCATTGAGGTTTAACTCAACCAGTCAGATTATCTCTGCCTCCAGAGCAATTATCTGAGAAATGTTTTGGCTACATTACTAAAATCTCAATCTGCAGGTATGTGGGGGCTGGGACTCCTCCCTCTGGGCTGAAGATATGGATGGTGGTGAGGGGAACGGCATGATATTGACAGAGGAACTGGACTGCCGATCTCAGAACAGCTCTCCAGTGAGGAGAAGAGCGCAGCAGAGGTCGGGCAGGGTGAGGGGGGCTCTAAACCGCTCCTGCTCTGTGCCCGATTCCAACAACCCCCCTTCCCTCCCCGCTGTCCCACATGGAGATATCAGCACACCTGTGTCCAACCTGACACAGATAGGGGCAGATGAACACTTGGACTGCAACTCTCTGTGGAGCAGCACACTTAAGAGACTCAGCCGGGGAAAGTCCTGTGATTCCTATGAACACAACAGCCTTGAGGATTGTGTGAACTCGATAGTAGACAGCCAGAAGTCACAAGGGAAGGAGGATGCAGCTGAGTCTTTACGTATTGAGGAAACAAAGATTCAAATGTGCCATGAAAGTGAGGCCCAGGACTGTGCCCAGGGCAGCACCCAAGAGTCTGCGTCGTCTTGCGCCTCCAGTCATGACTCAGAAGTGGAGCACGACTCTTCCGGGGACCAGAGCTCATTAAACCACAAACTCTACATTCCTAACAACCACATGACCAAAAGCATGCAGTGCCTCAATGAAGAATCTCAGGATGAGGTTAGCCCGTGCTGGTCATCTATTCTTACTGTTGAATTTGTAGAGGCTTGCGGTTACATCACACATTTTCTACCAGTTGTGTCCCGGTCCATTGGAGAACTGTCAGAATAATGGCTAAAAACAAGACAACTGTGGAGGCAAAAAGATGATGTCTGAAAAAAGATTGCTGTGGCGTAGCTGAATTCATAAATGTTGCTGGTGTAAATGTAGTCTGATTTGGCGGATTTGTTTCCAAATTTAAGTTGCTCTACCTGTGACCTGTGTTTGTCCCTTGTCCTAATGGCGACTCTGAAGCTCTGCAAGTTGAAAAGAGCCAGCTCAGTCAACCTGAAGAAATCATTTTGTCAGCTAATTTGATTGGTTAAGCCAGCAAGATAACTGAACAAAGCAACTGATATTACTGCTATCACACAGCCACTAAAGCAAACCTCTGCTGGATACATTAGTTAGTGCACATGTCTTTTATTCCTTATTATGACTTCCAGTACAGTTCTGGGGAAGATACACCCACATGGTTAGGGTTTGTAGTAAATAGGCAGGAGACACAACAGATTTTCTGACCAATCACAGTGCTTGTGGGCATGCTTTTCCCAGAACTGTATTGGGATTCAATATAACGTGATATTTACAACAAGACACGATTCCATAGTTTGTTGATTCAATAGACTACTGTTCATATTGTTGCCCAAGAGGGGAGGACCTGTAACATTACCACCAGATTGTGCTTATCTGCACCTGAAAGCGCTCCATAACAACACACAAGTTGGTTAAAGACACTTTTTGTTTGACATGCTCAGCAGTGTGTTTCCATTGCCGCAGCTGCACAGGCAGCGTTGTGAATGGATGTATTTAGCTATGTGACATTTTCAGAGTAAAGCTTTTTCTCTCAAATAGACAGAATAATGGCGTGGGCGCTTAGCAGTGATAGATAGGCCAAAGCAATTTGCAAAAGTAGACTAATGAATACTTCCAGACGACTAATCATTAGTAGAGGTTGGAACGTTCAAAAGTGGAGTTGGAAAATGACGAGACGGTGATTACTTCAATTTGTTCTGGGACTTGACTTAATTATTGAAGGATTTGATGATGCTTTAATGTCCACAACTCATTTCTTATTTGGTTTGTTCTTTATTTTGTATCCAGTGGATCTCCCTAAGAGAGTTACTTACTCGGTGTGGACGGAGGCTGACGGTGAATGAACTATGGGCTCTGTGTTACACCTGCCTTTCCACACTGCAGACCTACATTGACTTCCCAGGTGAATTTTTGTGTGAAATCAAGCAATGTCACCCCTTGCAAGAAGAGTAATATGTAACATTAATAGATACGTAGTATATTTGATAACATTAATTTACCATTACCAGTCAGGTCAGTTAAGAACCAGTTCCTTTAAACAAGAATATTCTACACAATGTGATCCACATCTTGGTTGGAGAAGAGAATACAAAAAGTTAAAATTTTGATATATGGTGTTATTTAGTTCTTCTCCACAGCTCATTTTTTTCCCTCTTCCATTAGCCTACTTAAGCCTGGACACCGTGTACATGGGCTGCGAGGGAGAAGTGCTTTTCTTAAAACCTAAAAACATAGGTAGGACTACTCTAGTCTTCTGTGTTTTCCCTGTTTATCATGTTCAGACGTCTCTGCCGTAAGACACTGATGTCAAGCAGCCTCACACACTTCCACGCCTTTCTCACCTGTGGTTGTTTATTTACAGACTGAAACCTGAAAAGCATTATTCATTCAGGTGTTCCAGGCACCGATGTCTTCTTTTTTTTTACTTTGCAGGAACGTGTGATGAATTTTATCTTGCTCCTGAATATCAAGAACACGGAATTATGACTGAGAAGGTTTGTCTGTCTTCATTTAATTTTAGAAAGAAATCCCAATAATTAGGTGTCTTTGTTGATGTGAAGTATTTTTACCTGTTCTCTTTTTTTCCAATCTTGGCTCAGGCTTGTGTGTACGGGGTGGCTGCTATTCTCTGGGCCACAGCCAAGTTCAGTTTATCACCTAATCAAAAGCTGGCAATGCCTCGTAAACTGAAGAGACTGCTGCTCGAAATGGCTAGGAGGACACCCATTGAGAGGCCTACCATCGGCATGGCTAAAAAAGTATTATTTGTTGATCATTCTTAGGTATTTTCGTAAAAAAAAAAAAATATATATATATATATGCCTTGTTATAAGCCAACAGATTTTTGTGCTATCTTCTTTTGCATATCACTGTGCACATATCCGAGCTTGAGTTCATTCATATTCTTTTTGGGAGAAAAATCATTACTCAGATTAGAAGAAAAAGTATATTATTTGCACAACAAAGAATTCACATCACAGCTCTCCTTAACAAAATACCTTAAAACATAGGGAAGGTTTTATTTTGAAATTGAAATTAAATTGTTTCAGCACTTTCAACAATTATTCCCAGATGGAATTAAGTCTTATTAAGTTTCACTTTTTTAACATGTGTCTCTTCCAGAGCTGTCGTGACTACTTATCACGTCAAGGCACTACAGCTGAAACTGTGTGGACCAAGCTCATTAACAGAGTTCACCAGGTACACCTCTGTCATATTTAACTGTCTGTTACTTTGTTTTATTGATTTTATTTATTCATTCAATGTCAAAGTTCTCTGGGAAATGCTTCTGAAGGGTGTTGATTTGTTTACGCGTGGTGTTTCACTTAATTTAATAAAAGCATCATTCTGTATTGCAATGAACTGATTGTCTTCCCTTTCAGCCGCTCTCAAAACCGGCTGACACGGAGGATCAGAGTGTTGTTGACGCTGATCACAGCTCATTTGAGAAATCAACACAAGTCAACAGTGGTAGGACTGAACACCTTTTGCATAGATGACCCTCATGCAATATTGTTATATACAATATACAGCATACTATACACTAAATGAAGAAATAGTAGGAAGACCTTACTAATAACATGGGACAACCCCCTTTTACTTCTTTTTATTCAGTTGTCTTTTTCACTAAAATTACTCTTCTACTTGACATATCTCTCAGTCATGACTGAGGTAGATTAATAAATCAAATCAGTAAGGATTATGGCTTTCACTTCAAATTATCATGTCAGTCCATGCCATGGAAAAAGTGGGTCTTCTAATATTTTGTGCATTTAGTGTAACTTTCCAGTTTATATTGCATGAGACAATATCACTGATATTGTAACAGCCATTGTTGTAACTGTGTGTAGGCTTTGTGCCGATGGCCACTGAGAGCCGACTGGCTCCTGTGCCTGGCCCTGTTCCCCACAGCTACCCGGTCAAAAAGGAACTACAACTCCCAGAGGCCTTCACTTCCACTGCAACACACTTTACCCCAATCATCCTGACCCAGGAAGGGGACTCAGGGGAGGAGACCCAATACCCTGAAGCTGCAAATGGGGGGTAGGGGGTTTGTGGTGTACATATATATGTTGTTTTTTTAATCAGCTCATCACATAGTTTTGCTTTACTTAATTAATCTTATCGGCTTTAAATCAGTCTGTCGTTTAAGTAATGATACTAATACATTTTGTTTTAATACATGTTTGTTTTTTATACTATTCATGGTACTCAGGGACACTTAACATGAAGTAACAAATCATAAAATCAAAAAGCACCTGACCTAGCAACACTAACTATGGAATAAGAAAAAAAAAACACGCCATAAAGCTTAACATATGAAAAAAATGAGAAAATGAGACAGATCCAAACAGGGTAGCAATAAATAATTCAAGGCTTGAGAAAGCTGTGTCTGTGTGTTGTTTTGCAGGAATGGAAACCATCAACACACCCAGGAAACGGGTCTTGATTTCACAGCGCTCCCTGAGGACCCATCGCCAACACAGGCTGAAAGTGATGTGCATGCAAAGAAGCCGGGCTGCCCCTCGAATCAGAGAATCATGAGCGCTGCAACTTCTAACGCCTCAAGTGACAGGACAGCAGTCAGCTCTCCTACCACCTCCGCTGATGTTTCCAGTCAGGGGCCCGGTGTCTCTCTTCCTCAGCTGTCACCCCCTCGTCTCAGTGGTTGTGGTGTTTTCAACAATTACCTCTTACATCAGGATCCCAAGACGGGGCATCTCAGCCTAGTGCCTGTCCAGGTCAGGGCTCCAGAATCTATCCCTGGGTTTGAGATAAAGCTACCACTGGTCCCCAAGTCTTTCCAGGGACAAACCACACATACAGAGGACTTCAATGGCCTGCTTGATAACTGTCTAACTCTCTCTGTGTGGCCAGAAAACCATGAATTTGGTCCGCCACCATCTTGTTTCAATGGTAGCTCCATCACTCATGGCAGAGCCTTAGAACAAACATTGGCTGTAGTCCAAGATCCAAGAACCCAAGACGAGAATGAGCCTCCATCACGCTCCATCTCCCCGAGGGTTCACCCAGCCCTGCAAGAAGTGATTGACCTGCTCAAGGGAGAGTTTGTCTTTGAAGACTGTTTGGAAAATGGACAGGAGGACCTGGCCATAGGTATGTACCTTAGGATGATCTCAACATGCATGTCATTTTCTTAATGATTTATTCCATTTGGGTGGGTGATGGATTTTGACTCATTGACATGAATAGTGCAGACCAGCTCTCTAACAGAGTATTTATCTAGTTAATAAAGTGTTTTGTGAAAATTAGCTTTTTATATAGCATATAAAAGCCTTCATCTTTAGCATCTTTAACAATAAAGGCTAAAAGAACTCTTTTGATGCCTTTCCTACACATGGACTCTTCACCTTCATTCTTGCCACAAACGAGCACCTTAACTTCAGGCATTACAGCAAGGAAGGTCTAAGAAAGTCTGTCTCTTTCTCTTTTCTGAGGGGAGTACATCTTCACTTTGAAGAACCTCCAGTACAACACATTTGCCAGTCTTGTGAAGGAGAGGTTTCGTGATCTGTACTGGGAAGATGACTTACTAGGTGTACTGCACTGCCTGGTCAACTACAGCCCAGTCACATTGTGAGTAGGACCTCATATCCCTGTGTCTGCCTTTCTTTTATAAGGTCAGTAAACATCTTAAAATTTGTTTTCAGACCATACCAAGGACAATTTAGTCAGCTACTTAGAAACAAGTGGTAGTCAGCCACAGCTATAGCTATAGTAATAGTCAGCAACTTTGCACTCAATAAAGACAATTTTATCTTTCAAGACTGAGTATCTTGATGTAATGAAACATTTTAAGTTAAATGACTGAGTTTTCCCGAATGCTGCCTGGATTTTGAAAGAGGTTTTCAGTTTTTTGATGATCACAGTCAGCACAACAAGCCTTAGAAATCACTGCTTTTCTGGGGGCAGACTTGCACAATATATCCAATCAGGAAATCTTTTTTTTTTTTTTTTCTTTGGATTACAAAGCAACATAAGTGGTGTCAGAAGAACTGACCTGCTTTGAAAAAAGAATCTTTTCTTTACAACAAAACAAGCAAGATGTTTGTGGATGCCCAAATTTGGTGATGTTTCTGCTCAGAATTTTAATTTCCTCTCATGCGGGTTCTGCACAATAGACACGTTGGATGGTTGAGTTCTCCTCCAAAATGACCTCTCCTCCTCCACAAACTTGACACACACACACACACACACACACACACAGACACACACACATCATTCAAATCAGCATTAATGCAAGAGCACTTCATACAAACTTCATCTGGCAGCAAGAATGGTCCCTATGGTAACAGGTTGCAGTGTGTTTTTGTTAGTGCAGAGGAGATTGTCTGGCAGTGTTGAAGGTGCATGTAAAGCCTCTCCTGCCTTGTTACTGATATGCTGACAAGTAGCCCTGAGGGGAGCCTTAAGTGTATGAATGAATGCATGAATGAAGGGGGGAAAATCCATGCTTTGCACTTCTCCCTGCATATTGAAGCTACAGACGAGCGGCAGGACAGAGAAGATGTGAGAGCATCATTTTTCCTAGACATCTTTTCAGCCGGGGGTTGCCGTGCTTTTACGCTCAGGGCAATGTGTGGATAGACCCTTTAATCTGCAGCAGCGGGACGACATCACAGCTTTGGAGAGAGAGAGAGAGACACTGCTCTCCTCTGACAGAGTAGTGTTATTCACAGGACCTAGCTGTGGAAGGTTATTTTTTCCACTGCTCCACCTTCTCTTAGGAAATGGGGAGCTCTGTAGCCTCTCTGCTGAGAGATGGTCTAGAAGTGGACTGTGTGGACGTGATGAAATTTTAAGGATGTTTTGATGTGTTGCATTAGCACCTATCTGTTCTTCATTTCTGCAATGCCCAGCATCATATCTACAGGAAAAAAATGAGCTGTGACTATTCCTGCTGGCTTGTAAGATGTTTCAAATGTGTCTTTGATGGCTTGCTGGCTTGCTTGTTTCGTTCTATAATGATTTTACCTAAGGGTGACCGTTCTCTGCTGTGTTGTAACATTGATTCAGTAGATATCCCCAATGCTGTGAAAGTTTGCATTGCAAAAGTATTGTCTCATGTTGCCTGTATTTTGTTTGGGCAGGCAGTTTGTGTGTTTTGTTTTGCATTTGCATGCATCTGATTGGAATTTTCCTTTTTATAACTAAGTGACTAGCTTTGACCATGCTGTGTGTGTGTTTTCTCTCCTCCTTATGTGCCCCATGCAGGGGCTCTAATGAGCAGCCTCCATCAAAGGCTCTGCAAAGGGCAGCCTCCACCTCACCCTTGAGAGCCACTGTCTGGAGAGGGAATGGGGAAGTGTGCCTTCACGGTTGTCTCGATTTTAATGGAAATATTCACATCGTCAGTCCTGCTGGTGTAGATGTACGAGAGAGAAACGAGGTCCAATCTCATCATGGAGAAAATGGGGCTTTGCACAGAGGCTTTGAATTAAGATCGGAGCAGAATCAATACCATGTCTGTCAAGGTAAGAAGTACACTTTGTAGCACATTGTTATCCCTATTTTTTGATCATTATCAAGCCCCCGAAAGTTATATAATGTGGGCTGCTTGAAAGTTTTGGTAATGAAGACATACAGCTGAGATGTTTTGACATATTCCACTTTATTTGGCTGTTGACTCAAGTTCCCGGAGCCATGACTGGCTGTTGGATGCATTTCTTAAGATTGCAGTCCATTCAGGAATGTCCAAGGCATGCTGAGAAACTCCAAAGACTCTTTCCTCTGAGGAAAGTTTGCATGAAAACTGGAATTCATTTCCTTGCCAATGAAACTCACATGGACAAACACACACACAAGCATATACAGCCATCTTCACACACGCACACACTTGTATATGCGTTTGCGGCACTATTATTAAACAAATGTACAACAGATGGACTCTTTCTTAAACACGGGCTGCTCTTGCAAGATGCTTTAGATAAAGTGATGCAAAAGTAACAACGTTAGCGTCTAACTGCCCTCAAGCAGACGTGCTGCACAAAGGACTAATTGTCTAGCTTAGACAGGGTAGGCAACCAACCTTGTCACCCGCAAACCAGTTTGTTGTTGTTGTGCATGTGATTCAGTCCTTCTTCTCTCCTCTCTGCCTCGTCTCTCAACCGTCCTTGTTTTCTGGTATAGATATGAGCGCTCATAGGAAAGGTTTGGACACAGCGGTCAGGGAGGGAGGAGATCTTTCGGCGGGGGGCAGCGATGAAAGCCCCTCTGAAGCCGACTCTCTGTGGGGAAGAGAGCAAGGACTGACGGGGGGCCACGAAGACCAGATGAGCCCTGACTGCTCAGAGGACATGGAGGATAGTGACTCTTTGGAGACAGAGCGACTCTTCTCCCCTGGCTCCAGAGCAGAAGGATCTGGCCGCAGCTTCAGCTCCGCATGGACCTTGGCTTTCTTTGGGGAAGATTGTTTCAGTCCCGAGGTAGTCCAGTATGCCCTGAATCTGGGACAGTACTCAGGAACGCCATGCCTGGATGTGAAAACACAGGTGGGTAGACCCTAAACCTGTGAAGCTGGCTGCCAGTGATTCATATCTGACCTTACCTCTGTGTGTTTGAGAGAACAGCTTTTGTTGGGCTACAGACAAAATAAAAAGACTAGTTTTGTTGAATATGTTTTAATACTTCCCTCAGCACACAAATGAGATGATGAAACGTACCCTCTATATTTACATATGTTTTTTTTTATAACCCTATCAGGCACTGTTCATTTAGAGCTGTTTGTATAAAAGTGCAGCAGTGGACCCCCAGCAATATACTGATGTTGTTGATTCTTTGTATGCTAGTCTCAAGATAATCATGGAAATTATTTCAGTTATTAACTGAGAATTGAAAATATATTAGGGTTGCATTTTCAGTGTTTCATTTCTACTTCTGCAACCTCACAATAACAGGACCAAGTAATTATGCAGTGCAAATCCACATCACAGTTTCATTCAACCCTTTGCTCTGTGGACTTTTATGAAAAAGTGTAGGAATTATGTTCCTGTCTGTTATGAAGTGGGGCATGGTCAGGCTTTGGGGTAAATAGGAAGAGATGTGGGGGATTTTGAGGCACTGGCACATTATTCTCTCCAAACTGGATTTGAATATTAATATGTTGAACTTAGCCCCTGGCGGAAGAAGTTATTATCATTTGTAAAGGAATAATAATGAATTGTCTTTGTGTTTGTGCACTTTGATGGCGCCGCTGTAGGTTTTTATGAGCTCCTTCAGAGGGCTTGTCTAACAGCCAATAACACACCTTAAGAGCCAGTAATCCCCATCTGTGTTGCTGCGACTCCTCACTTTTTCACTTCAAAAGATCTATTGCGTTCAGTTACCATAGTGAGGAAAGTAAAAATACTGCCGCATCCACTAGAAACACCCAAAGGCTCCTCTCAATGAAAAAGATGTGCTAT
>OMLB01034919.1:13953-28247 GCA_900302555.1 Myripristis jacobus | reverse complement strand
GTCAAATAACATCTTCACTACGTTATTAAGTGAATTCAGAGAAGACAAAAGGAAAAAAAAAGACACATGTTGACAACTAGCACCAAGAAATGATGAAACCAGTGTGGTTTTGTGGTCAATTGCAGCACAAGTGAGAAGACATGTTCTGGCACGAACACAGAAAAAAAAGGATGTATTGTTCATGACAACTGTTCAGGCCACAGATAAAATAATTTTCCTATTAGAGAATAATTTCCCGTGTTCATCTAGGTATGGCCCAGCTATTTTCTAAGGAGTGCTGAACCAGATTATGCATAATGATTCACTCACTCGATAAAGCACCACAAATCCAATGAGGAGCAGGAAGAGTACTGCCACGGCTGAGGAGAGGGCGTACAGCAGAGTTGTGTAGCTCGAGCAGCCGCACTGACCACCTGTGGAGAAGCGAGAGGGGAAAATGGAAAGATCAGTGAGCTGACTACACAGCTGCTGCAGGACACAAACCCATAAAGCCACAAAACTGATACCATCCAGCATCCTCAGCTCGCTGGATCCCCATCTTTGAAAATGTTCTTTCACAACTATATTTGTCCTACAAATAAGGAATAATTCATGTGAAACAGCCCATATTCCGTGATAAAACACAAAAGTTACTGGCACCCTTTAAGGTGTGACAACATCAACTGGAAGTTGCACAAACCACTGAGCCCCACTTCCTTCCTAGAGCTGGTCATGAGTACATTTTTTTTTTTTTTTTTTTTTTTTGAAAACAGGATCAACATACAGCAAACATATAGGGACTATATAGAGTGTTTCACTGGAAAATATTCAACTCAGTGGTCGATAGGTGTACATTTAGTTTTTTGGTAACACTTTACAATAAGAGTACAACAATTAAAGTTAGTTAATGCTGTAATAAACATTAAGTAACAGTTAACTAACCGTTAACTAATGTGTCTAAGAATCATTTACTAATGCTGTTCATGCTAAGGTATTAATTTATGTTATTTAAGGGTTATTGTAGATATTAACATTAGTAAATGCCATAATAATCATTAACTAACAGTTAATTAACAATTACAGCGTTAACTAACGTTAACTAACGTTAATTGTTGTACTGTTATTGTAAAGTGTTACCAGTTTTTTTTTTCTTTAATGTTTTTGAAATGCAGCATTTCATTTCTTGGTGTGGCTTAAATTGCTAAAAGTGTATTATGTTTATAATTATTACTGTGATTAATCATAACTTAAATGTCTATTATTCCCACCTAAGCTTGTGTTTTGGGGCAAAATTAGGCTAAAAGTTTTTTCATTTTTTGTCTCATTAAGCAGTGTTAGATTGATCTGGCGTTGACCGGGGCACACTAATAACTTATGACATTGACTTTAGTGACAGTGACAGGTCAGTGTGTTGTAACTGATGGAACAGGGCTGTGACAAGGAGGCAACAGAAAAGCAGGAAACCGTGGTGCAACAGCTGACGAAAAACAGCTGGATGGGAAAGAAAGGGTGGTTCTCCAAAAACCCTGCTTGTCCAAAATCCCCAAAACTGCTGAAAACCTTAAAAAAACAGAAAGGAAATTAGCTCTTTCACATTAACCTGGTGATTAAGCCAGGAGTCCCACGGAGGCACGACCCACCTTGCACTGACACAAAGAACACTCTTCTCCCTAGATTGGTGCTGCTGTCAGGCCGGGAGGGCAGGAGCAGCTGGCAGCTGTAAAAGGCGCTGTCCTCCGGCTGCAGCTGCAGCAGGGTCAAGTTGTAGGCCATGCCGCTGCGGCTGGGCATCGTAGACAAGTGGAGCCTCTCAGGGGGGAATGTGGAGGCACTATTGTGCTGCCTTGAGTTGTACAACACTTCCACAGGCCCTCGGCCCTTCTGCCGCTTCAGACTCACCCCCTCCATGGCCGAGCCCTCCCCATGTGGGTCCAGGCAGGGGAGCTCGGCTGAGCCCCCAGCACACGTCTCTACCTGCACTACTTCAGCTGACCCAGGAGAATCTCCAGATAGGGAAGGGGGGCAAAAAAAAAGAAAACGAATACTTACAACATGGCCGACTACAGGATCTGTTGAAACTGCTGTAAGGAAGCAGGAGCACTGAGAGGAATATTAGCAAACTGTGGCAGGATGCCTGATTAGAGGAGGAAATGTGGTTGGGCTAAATTTAATATTTGGCATAAGAAGATATAAACGGCGAAGCAGCTGTTCAAAAACAGCCATGACAAAAGGAAAATGAACAAATCAAGTGAGAGTGGAAGTTTGAGCTTGCTCAGCATGTTATGGCGCTGTGAGTCTCTAAGGAGGTTTTAAAGACTTGGTGAAAGCACTTTGTGCATTTCAAATATTCAAGATTTTCTCTATTGTCATTTCAACATGCATTTGCACACGTAAAGAGCAAAATACTGTTTCTCAATCAGTGTCGGCAGTGAATAATATTTAAATCCCTTTTGAAGGATGCTGTTAGTAAGTTAGCAGATGTAGGCCATTAGTGCTGAGGAGACCAAAGCACTGAACACAGGCTTCAAACCACCTCTAGATGAAAGACAGTGCACAAGAAGTGGTGGGGATCAGTGTCTCCCCCAGACTCACCAGCAGTAACATAGAGGAAGAATTCAGTCTTGCCAGGTATTTCTCTGTCAACAGGAGACTTTTCCACCAGAAACTCGCAGTAGTAGCGGTCTGTGTCAGAGGGCCTGAGCTCAGACATGGTCACGTTCAGCCAGGAACTGCTGGGGTCTCCACTCACACTGAGGCGCTTGTCATCATCAGTGTTGTGCGGGGAAAACTTTACGTTGCTGAGCTTGAACAGCACATTTCCAGGCTTGAGCCATCTGCGTTTCAGGGAGACAGCGAAGGGCGAGGTCTCGGTCTCCTCAAACACACAGGGAAAGACCACAGATTCTCCCACACTGCGCTCCAGGAACAGAATCTCACCACACACTAGACAGAAGAAAAGAAATGCGTCACACAGGCATGTCTGGGGAATAACACAATATGTGGAATGGAAATACAGATTTGACTTCCAAAAAAAAAAAGAGAAATAATCCATTCATATCTGGGGAAAAATACAGTAATTACATTTTTTAAAAAGAAACATTCAGCACATCTTGACACAATCACTTGGCTGATTGTGGTATAGATTCAAGTGAAACCCTTTAAATTAGTTTGTAAATGATATACACCGTTTCACTTGCAATTCTTACACTCGTTGGGGGCAAAACAATCCAAGAGTCATCAAATTACTGAGTTGTAGTCGATCTGGTGGATCAGCTTTAGACTTGTCATAGGTTCAGTTAGCAGGCCACATCTGCAATGCAAAGGCTCATTCTAAAGAAACGGTTGAAACGGCAATCCCAATCCAAGCGGAAAAAATACACATTTAATGATGCAATATAGTCCAAAACGATATAGTGATAAACAGAAAGCCTGCGGCCATGTTAAAAGCAGGATTTTTTTGGATATTATCTCATTTAGTCAGGCATACTAATTTCTAACAAAAACAAGTATATACCATTTATTTGTGATTTTATACAATTTAAAACACAGCAGGCTTTTATATTAGTAAGCTAGTGTGAGACTGGAAGGTTACAGTGAAGTGAAACTGTGCTGTGTATTGAGGCCAGAGTGTAGCCTATTGTTGAGACCCTAAAGCATTTTCTTAGAACTGTCAATCCAATACTGAAAACAGGTCTGTGGCTGTAATGAGACGTCACGCCCAAGTTTCTATCATGAAACGAGAATTGACTAAATGATCTGTTGCGTGCCCCGTTTCTGGCTGCGACCTCAACACTGCGAGGGCCCGAAATGTAAGCAAACTTCCCCTTTAAACTCAGAGGTGCGCTCATCTGCTTCGTGAGCGAACACCTCAGTGCGCTCATCTGGGGACCAAACTGTGTGCGATGATGTGATCTGGCCGCTCTCAGCTTTGCACTGTCTGACCCAAGAGAGAAACTGCTAATTACCATGTGAAAATGTTACTGATGTCATAAGGACATCATGCTTGTTGTATCTCGATTTTTCTCCCCAAAAATGCATACATGTATACAGGTCTGTGATTAATGACATTAATTTATAGAAGGGCGAGCAGAACTCACACATTAATAATCGACCGAATCAACAGCTTCATCCATGAATCTATAAGGGCAGCACTAAAGCCATCATCCACCTGTCGCCCGTTAGTAATAAATAAATAAAATAAAATAGAAAAAGGTATGTAGACTATCGGGGTAAAACGTCGTTCTAATTGCAATAATGTGGTCAAAACCGAAAACACCACGATTATGGTCAAGTTTCTGTAGTCGACTTAAAAAAATGTAACATGTATTTGAGAGTCGAGACAATATAAATTCGTGCAATTTTTCGCAATTTTCGCAGCGTTTTTTCAGTCTCGATTCAATTATCCTTTCTTTGTAATTTAAACAAGGCTGAGTAATATTAAATGAGCCTGGAAAAGTTGAAAAAAAGTCCATTGAACATCATTCATCGGGTTTATAATTTAATTTTAAGTTGTCCAGAATAGAATAATTAAAATAACTTAGTAACTAACTTCGTCACCAAGTAACTCCTTCAATTAGCGCAATTTATGTAATGCAGCGCACAGGCAACAAGATGTTAACTCTCTCTTGACTGCGAAATAGAGCGCAAACAAGACTGAGACCCCCATCTGCAACAAAAAACAAAAAACACAAAACTTACCGAGTGTGTTCTGTGTAATGAAGAGTGCACACACACAAGCCAGATACTGCATCCCCATCATCTTCAGGTTGTCCAGAGAAACTAGATTTGAGTCTGAGGGGATTCAGTGATGCAAACCATGACAGTACACACTCTCACAGCCAGTCAGTGTGTGATCATGTGAAGGAAACTGATAGAACAGGAGGAGGACGAAGAGGAACTCCATGAGGCTCCACCCTAAAATTTCAGGGCTCAAGAGGAAGCATTATGCCCAAGACATGTGGATGGCTCACACACCACTCCTCACTAGTTAAGTGTGTTTTGCCACTCAAATGGTTCTGAATTTTTTGGAAAAAGCAAACAAAACTGGTGTTTGCTACTGGTTAATGTGCTCCAAATCTTGGGACTACAGTATATTGAGGAAAATTCATGTTATCTAGGTCATCTGCACTACAGTTCTGCTTTGTAATTTAGACAACACTTCAGCATAACAATGAGCCATGTAATAAGCCATTCATGGGCCGTAGGGTAGCTGGGTGAGAGGGGTAACTTCCATCTCACCCAGCCACTCCTGTAACAGGGGCGGTCGAATTTTCTATGTCCTGGATCCCAAGTTCACCTCCACTGGTCCATTTTCAAGTTTTTCTTTTTTCCTAGGGACCCTTATGATAAACCTAGACAGCTTAAAGTGGTAAGACTAATATGTTGAACAATTTTGTCAGTATTCCTGGTGAGTTAATTTCATGAGCGTTAACTACACACTGTGAGCTCCTGGAAAGTCTCCAGACCCCACTTTGAAAACCACTGGCCCACACTAGAAGCGGACAGTCATGTGTCACTGTGGTCCCTGCAGGTCCTTGGTTGGTCACATTGGATCCAAATGTGCCATTTAGTCAGCTCTCTCTTTATGAAGGTAATACAATCCATTTCCACTAGGTGGCCTACTGGCTTTGCAGTGTGTGCTTATTGTATGATGCCATCTTGTGGTATTACAAAGAACTTCAAATTTGATTTCCACCCGAATTGGCATGCATTGGTTTATTAAAAATGAATAAGTAAATAACACTTAAAAAAATACACAGGTAGCAATATATGCATTGTTTTATTTATATACATCAAAGATAAACCAGACATTGTAATATATGGCATTTTCACTGCATTAGATATTAACAACAGCAGCTAACCTTTTCAGCAAGACTGATAGACAACTGTTTTTTCCAAAGGACCACAGATACACACTCAAAAATAAAATTATGCTAAAATGACTCCTTTGAAGAGAAATTGTCACTTAGCAGGTCAAGATTTTTTGCTGGAAGGGTAATATTTTGTTTTGACAGATTCAATTTAATCAATATCTCATTTATTTGAAATGCAATTCTGGATGAAGACTTTTTAAATATATTTAGTATAGATGAAGGTAATTTTTCCCTCAGCCATTATTTCAGTTTAGGGAGAAACATTTGACCATTGTATTTTTTCCCAAAATCAGCTAGGGCAGCAAGAATGTGTCAAAATGCTCCAAAAATGTCATTTGTTGAGATAAAAATAGATTTCAACTTATCTGGAGCCATACAGAAATGGGGAACCTGGAAATTGAAAATACTTTACTTTCCAGACATGGCGGTAAGTTTAAGAGAATATGTAAACCTAATGTCGCTAAAATTAGTCATTTAATATCTCCCCAGTTGGTCAAATGCTCCTTACCAAACTTGGCAACTGACAGATCTAATTTTATCTTTAGAAAAGAACCCATTTAATAAATTCAGATTACAGTAATATCAAATTGATGCAGACATGCTGACAAACACTGTTATGAAGACTGCAACATTTTAAATAACCAATGGAAACTGTCAGCAAAACTATAAGAAACCTTTATGATTGACTACTTACCCTGTGTAAAATGCCAGATGCCTCTCCACACTTTTGTTCCATTTAACACTTCAACACCGGACAGGACAAGAGGTGACCATACCACACCACAAAACAATAACTATAATATTGTCAAAATTTAACATTTAAATTTTGATACATCCAGGCCTTCTGTAAACCTTTGGACAACTGAAAAGGAAAAGACTATCCCTGAAAGCATCTCTGTGGCAAGATAATATTTTGAAACAAATGATAATCTTTCAAGACATGAAACCCATGCAACAATCCTCAGTTATCTCATCAATTTTAAGAACACTCAAACATAATACATATCATGTAATACTTTGCCTAACATCCACTGTACAGGGTACACCCACACTAGAGTAGACATCAGGTACTTACTGGGTTTAACTGACCTGTCATGCCAGCTGAGTGGGTTTTAAGGCTGAAAAGCTGATATGGATGGGCTATAGATGACAAAAAATACAAAAGTATTAAGTGATGTGGGCAGAGGGGGGAAAAGTGCCACACTGAATACCTGAAGTATTTGGTGCAGAGCAGTTAACTCCTATTTTCCCTTAATCAAACCTGAATGACACACTCATGTCCTCAGTGCACCTCTTGTCCAAATCTGGAGGAAGGAAGCTTTTTCTCAGGGTCTATAGACAATTAATTTTATAGCAATTATCCATGATCTTGGCCTAAAATATCCAGATTTAACTGCTAAAATGTTTATTCAATTGAGTGCCTGTTGAGCTTGGAGAAAGTGTATTTGGTTTATGTGCCAACTTGCAGCCTATGTAACAAAGTTCACAATCAGCCCTTTGCAGATGATTTCACACCCTGCGTCTCTGTAAAGAGTGATGAATAAGGATGCATACTTGGTGGCGCATAATGAGGACATGACTGACAAAGACAATTAAGAACACTCAACATTATAGTGCTCCAGAGTTATGTCAGTATAGTATGATGTAACATGCAACATCTGAAAGCAAAATTAGGCCAACATCTCAGAAATGGGCTGGTAGACCCTACAAGATTTTGATCAAACACATTTACATGGCATCAAATTCATAGAACAGAGGTGACAATTCTGTCAAAGTGCAGACATTTGCTTTGAATACTGAAAATTATGATATTCTGTCTTTCTGAGATGCTCTCAATGCATGCTGACTCCATGAATTATAGCATAGCAAACGTTTTGCTTCAATTTCTAATTAAATCTTGTAGTTTAACCCAGCCCTACTACAACATCTAGAAATACAACACTAGTACAAACCTTTATGACGACTCACCTCCACCTTACGTCAGGACAAACCAGCATTGGATTTCAAGAGGATTTTATTACAACACAGATTCTTAAAACATTACAAAGGATGCATACAATTACCCTTTTGACCATGAAATATTAAAAATAAATCTGAAATAAGAATAAAGCCACAGACTGATGAGTCATTGGTCTTTAACACTACTTAGTTGAACTCATCTTCATCACTGAGACCCTCACCAACTATAGTTGGGGACGCAAGTCCAACAGCACCTAAGCGTGCTGTGAGGGCCTCAATCATTCTACCAAAAGAAAGAAAAAACCAAATGTTTACAGGAGAAACTTGCCTTTGTCGGTACGTTCATGTAACTCCAGCAGCTTCAAAAGCAATATGAATAGTATTTAAACACACTTAACTTCTATAAACCTGAGTGAAACCTATGGAAAAAAAAAACATATCCTCACGTCATCAAATAATGACAAAATATGTCATCGACTTGAGTGGTGTTTGGCTGTTTTCCGGTAAAGATGTTACATTAAATGTCCATGTGTTATAATAGAAATTTTGTCTTCACCACCACTGGTCTTACTGCTCATTGCTTGTGGCTAGGTGTAAAGCACAAGGATGAGAGAAAGGTGTTAACCTCCAAACCTAGTTCGGTGGCTGTGTTGCTGCTTCAGTACCGCCCAGCTGGAGACATGACGGGAGGCCGCATGCCCATCGGAGGGCCTCCCTGGTAGGGGGGCACCATTGGAGGACCCTGCCCATATGGAGGCATCCCTCCAGGCATGTAGCTCGGCATGCCCTGGGGAGGAGCACCATACTGACCTAAAGAGAAATCACAGGATGGCTTAATGCTGTTAGTTGTGCTAATCTAGTAACAGTTCAACATTATCTTAACTCAAATTACATAATCAGTTCCACACATTTGATCTTGTATTGAAAAGCAAATAAACAAAATCTTAAAACTGTGTTCAGGTTCTAGTTTATTTAGAGCCCTTAATCGGAGTTATAGTCTCAAAGAGCTTTACAAAGCTCAGAGTTTACAGAAAACAAAACTACACCCCCTGACCTAAATTATCTCAAAGATTTTGTTAGCTCTTACACTTAGAAACAATTGTAACTTTAAAGAAGCACCAAGCCTGAGCCCCTGATCATTTGGCGGAAATGAAGCTTTTGAAGGCATGGAGATTAATTTCCTGATACAGCATTTTCTGTGCAACTCTGACATGTCTTACCATGCATGGGATGCCTCATGCCAGGCTGCTGTGGTGGCATTCCTTGCTGTGGGGGCATCATACCACCCACAGCTGCCACCGGGGGAGCAGCCGGATGGGCCTGGCCCGCCCTGGGAATAAGACGCTGGTAACGGGGCAACTGGGCCTTCCTCTCTTCCTGTTGGCGGGGGCGACATACACAGCAAACACTCAGACTTAAGAAACATAGTTGCGCCCCTCACTGTGAAAGCATTTTACACTCCACTGAAGAATATGGTACCAATTTTTGCATGACTATTGTTACACTGATTCCAGACTGATGATGATACTGGTCTACTGAATGGTCTAAATCAGCCCACCAGGTAATCTGAATTGAATCATCCTCTCCCATCACCAACAAGAAAATACTGTTCAACATAAAGTATGAGATCATTTGTGGTGCAAGGATATACACTCTAAATCCTCTATTTGTAATTTGACATAAATGTTGCCATGAATATCTATTTCATGATGATCTTGATATTCAGAGTGACATAAGAGCTAAAACTTGAAATCCTCTGATGAGCCCACCATATAAAACATTCTATTACTTGTATCTGTCATTACTTACTGTGAAAGGGCAAAATGCAAAGCTCAAGCAACTTACCAGTGAGATATCCTCATCAGGGTGGATCAACTTACTGGTTGCACTCGAAGTTGTGAGGGTGGCAGGCTTACTGGTCACTGTGGCTGGGGGCTTGGCCACAGTGCTGCTAGAGGGGTTAGAGGAGGAAGAGGAGGAGGAGGAGGAAGAAGAAGAGGCAGAGGGCTGGGTGTAGGCAGGGAATGTTGCTTTGGGAGGATCGGTGGAGGCGGCTGTGCTGTGAGAGCTTGAAGCTGCAGTTCCTGAAGCACTCTGCTGGGCCTGTACAAAGAGTCACAAAAGGCATTGGACTGGTCAAAATAAACAGAAATTAGTGCTTTCCAACATTTCCCAAGATGGCCAAAATATTTTTTGTGTCCTTCGAGAAAGAAAAGAATTTTCTGCTCAAGGGATGCAAAAAAGTCAATATCTGGCACAGCGTTAGGCCTCTATGGTACAGGCTTAATTCTCTATACTATTAATGACAAAACACTGAAACGTAACAGAAGACAAACTTTAGTTTGAGAATAGTTCCCTTTTTAAACCCTGTGTCCAGTGTCAATAATCAGATACAACAGCAAAAAAAAAAATATATTTTTTTAAATCATTAGCAATTCTTCAATGCAGGTCAAGTAAAAATTAATATTAGTCTTTAGTTTTTAATACAGACACAGCAGCCCAATTAGACTCATTACTCTTATCACAATTACCTACATACTGTGACTGCAATTATTAGCCACAAATACAAGACTTGATGATTTGAGTAACAAACTACTAATGACGCTTTACATCATGATTACTTTAAATACATAGTTACTTTAAAACAGTGTAAGTCCAGTATCTGTTAAATTAAGTATCGCAGAACTCTATCTCTATCATTTTTAACAGCTGAAAAGAATGGGACAATATACAATAATCCTGGTGGTCAGACAGGCACACAGGATTCTGAAAGACCAAACTAATATTCTGTTGCCGGAATACCAGATCCTACCTTCAGGAAGACGCTTCAGGGCTAGTAGGTATAAAAGCAACAGGTACAAGTTTTCCTTTATACCTACATCCATATCACTTCTCAACAAAAAAAAAAAAACAGCACTGTTCCCTCCGTAGTAAGAGTATGCACTTTATATTCTTTCATTTTATATATTCATTTTATACCCTTTTTATCGACAGCACCTTATGCGGATGATGCCTGTACGGTGGCCGTAGGTTAACATATACATGCTGGCACTGTCATTTCTGGATATTGTACTCTATGTGTATATTCACTGCCACTGTCTTTTTGTATAAGACATTGTGTATTGTTGTGTGTGTTGTATAGTGTGGTGTATGCAGCTGTTTATCAGCACCCGCTCAAGGAGCTCAAGACAAATTTCCTGTAAGGACAATAAAGTTTATTTGATTTGATCTGATTTGATTGCTTGATTGATTAACTGAGTAAACCTTACGCTGCATCCACACAGGACATGATGCGAGCAAGCGTAATCTTGTCATGTGTGCGATGCGACATCGCCTTGTATCACTTGCATCGCTGTATGTGTGGATGAGGTGTCAGAATTCCAGAAATGCAAGCCACTGCATATTTTTGTTAGTGGGAAAAACTGACGACATAGATAACATACTGCTGGAACATGAAGTCATTTCAAATATGAGGGGTAGCTACTGAAGAATTCATGCTGCAGAAGTCAGAAAGGGTAGGTGATTCAAGTCATGCATGAGAAAAATAAAATTCCATGAAAATACCTGGCTAGTCCTCATATTGTGAAAAAGGTATTTGCCAAGGTAAAGCTCCAAGTTAAAAAAAAAAAAAAAAAAAAAAAAAAAAAGCAGGGCAGCTCTTCCTAAAGGTAATCATCCACTGACAATGTAACAATAATTATTTCACAAGTGGCCTTTTAAAACAAGCACTGTTAGTAATAAGCCTGATTACAATTACAAGAGGATATACAGCCAATGAGCGTAAAGAAATAACCAGCATGCTGATGCCATAGCTCAAGTAGAAGTCCTGTCAGTAAGCATACTTGTGGTGTGTTAAAGTAGGGAGGCTGGGAGGAAGCAGACTGAGGGTCTGCAGGTGGAGAGGAAACGGCTGCTGAGCTGCTGGGAGTATCAGAGCCCATCTGCAGCACAGAGGAAAGGAGAGCAGAGCATTTAACAAGTCTAGATAATCTTGATTCGACAGTGAGGACATAGCTTACGAACAAAACAGAGTTGAATTAAAAACAGAAAATGGAAAGCAAGGGAGGAAGAGGAATATGTAATAGAAAAGAGGAAATGGGAAAATATGGTCGTGGTGGGGGTCAAGATTGAGAAAATAAAAACTACAACAAAAATATTTTGCATCCATGAATGATATGTGCAAAAGAGAAAAACTATCTTTGTCTGAAAAGGGGGAACAGGATTAACCAAGCCTCTATCAAGTAAAGGTCTTCGTTTCCATCTTTGCAATAGGCCCTGCCAGTTTAATTCCAACAGTGCTTTGTCCATTAATACAGCTTATTTAGAGTTTTTTTCTGGCCAACTATGCCTACCCTCAACTGTTACCTCTACACCTCTATGGATGTGTGGGGAGAAAATAAATTTATATGTTAGGTCACTATGCTGCCCACCTGTGCTGCGCTGGGGAACAGAGGTTTGGTGACAGCAGGTTGGGCTACTGGTGCTGCCGGCCGGCTGGGCATCGCTCCTGCTGCAGGTGGCTGGGCCATTGGAGGCATGCCAGGCCTGGGAGCCATGTGAGGTGGCATTCCTAAAGAAACACACAGGCTTAACTAGTGTTTTCACCTTGCAAACATTTGAAAACATAAGGTGTTTGATATGATCATAATTCTTCATTTCGTCTAAAGCATGTACAATAAAAGCAAGACCTTCAGACCATTCAGTAGACTGGCTACATTTCTGAAACAAAATTTCAACAAACACACCTTTCACACAGAATATTGTTGAAAATAAACATGTCTATCAAGTCATACAAATGATAGCTCAGAAAAATCTAATGCATGATAGTTTCCATTTCTCAACCAGTGCTTACCTGGGGGCATGCCAGGCATTCCTGGCATCATAGGGGGCATCATCCCTCCCATTGGCATCATGCTGCAAAAGACATTACAAACCAACTGAACATCAGTGATGTCGACAATTAGGTGTGTCTGCAGCTACAATAAAATGACAAGTCAAATAGAACCAAAGTCCCAAAAGCTTTTACATACCCACATGATTAATGAAGGCTTGATAATATGATAAACTGAAAGTACTAAACAGAACAACTTACCCTGGTGGCATTCCAGGCATAGCAGGGGGCATCCCGTGCATCATGGGAGGAACACCAGGCATCATGGGAGGCATCCCTATGACAATGGCAGAGGATGGTGCCAGCTTACTGACAATGAAACACTGCATCAAACTATGCAGGTTAGAGTTGGGCCAATGGACAATGGCATCATCCAT
Organism: Myripristis jacobus; assembly: GCA_900302555.1. Lineage (NCBI taxonomy): Eukaryota > Metazoa > Chordata > Actinopteri > Holocentriformes > Holocentridae > Myripristis > Myripristis jacobus. Next base: position 15,168 of record OMLB01034919.1, on the reverse strand, counting down.
CACCAATGGCTGACAGTCATCGATCACTGAGCCCTCTACCATCATAACAATGTGATTTAAAAGCCCCCCCACTCCAGACAAGAAAACTTGATACAATTACAGTGTCTCTGCGATACCATACAAAAATGTATTTGTTACTTATTTGCAACAAAGTTGAAGCTCAGAATACTTTTTTTATCCAAGGGAAGCATAACATTCAGGGCTGGTGACTAAGGACTTCCTGCCAAAAAAGGCAATTAGGGGATTTTATCATCATCGTTATTATTTGTCTATCACTTAGAAAATGACAAATTGAATGGACTGTGCAACTATGGCAGCTACAACCAGTGTTTTCCACTGCAGGGGCCGACTATATCTGAGCATCTCTTCTATTGCTGTTACTGTTGGTTATCACTGGCTGTCCCTTTAGTGGACTGAGGCGTGACCATGCAAAAAATATAGTGACTCAAATGTGGCAATCATTGCCATGGTCAGGCCAGCAATAATAATTGTTATTCAAAGAAAGTAACAGAGATACTGTCACAGATGACGCACAAACCAGACACCAAGACAAGAGAACTGAATCTTATTCGAGTAAGCCAATAAATAAGGACAGAGGAGGGACTGAGGATCATTTATCAGCTCTGAATTGGAACAGAGACCTGGATCTCACAAAGTTTTGACTTTATCCACACTGAAAGCATTAACACTCCTTGTTACCATTCAAGTTCTATACAGTACAACTGAGTATTGGACAAAGGTAAAATTACATTATGCTGCTGCGTTCAAATGTAATTCATAATGTAGTTTAGTTTTTAGTGAGAAACTTAAATACAGCTGTTGGAAGGAGAAATTTGTTGATATCTTCACAGATAGATAAATGGATATTAGAGAGGGGATTTATGACCTGTTTAACTTCCTGATGCTAATTCTAAGCAGCTTATGATATGTAATTAAAATTACAAATGTCAATTTTTTTTCTCCCCAAATCGGAATAAATATCCAAATAAAAATACATTTTCTAGTTTTCTAATCATTCTAATAATAATTTCTAATCATTTGAAAAAATTATAAATCCATGAGTAAATGTATTAATTCCTTTTCAAAGACATCATGAGGGTAAAACAAAGTGGGGGATAATAAGCAGGGATAAAGAGTCTTCTTTAGATACTAACATGAATTAGAGGATGTTCCCAAAAAAAAAAAAAAAAAAAAAAAAAAAAAAAGATTTAAAAA